>PVJA010015681.1:0-44751 GCA_004027025.1 Myocastor coypus
TTTTTTTTTTTTTTTTTTTGTCTTTTTGAGACAGGGTCTCACTATGCAGCTCAGGCTGGCCTTGAGCTCACTTTTGTAGCCCAGGCTGGTCTTGAACTCGCACCGATCCTCCTGCCTCAGCCTCCCGAGTGCTGGGATTACAGGTGTGCGCCACCACTCCCGGCTTCTCTTGACATTTCTGTGCCACTGTGGAAGCCTTAGGGTCAAAAGCAAATGAGGCATTTACAGAAAGAAGGCTTTGCTGAGGGAGCTGAAACTCAAAGATGTCATAACTGGGCTTGCATGCTATGATTCTACCTGCTCACTTTCTTATTTATCTATTTACTTATTTATTTGGTCCACAGTCATGATACGTAGCTTGGACTCAGTGATCCTCCTGTCTTAGCCTCCCCGGTGCTGGGATTACTGGCATGCACCACCATGCCTAGATTACGTGGCTGGCTTGGTGTGGACCCATAAGACATGCATTCCTGGGGATCAAATGCAGGTCCTTGCACTCATTAGGTGCTTAGACCACTGAGCTATCTCCCCGGCCCTACTTGCCCACTTTCTATGGAGGCAACACCACAAGTCTCGTTCTCTTTCCTCTTGCTTCTAAGGTATGTGTTTTATGTGCTATTTTTGATGTCTGCCTTTGCACTTAATATATTATGATTTGTTTGTTTGTTTTTGTTTTTGTGGTATTGGCTATTACACTATTTACACTGAACAACACCGCTGTCTCTGCCTTCTTTATTTTTGTGAATTGAAATTCTGTTCATTTGCCTGGGCTGGCCTCAAACAGTCCTTGCCAGTCTCCTATCCAGACGCCTGCGTGCTGCAGTTACAGGCAGCTGGCACTGCATCGGGCTCATCATTTATTCTTCACATTTAATAGCTGTGTATTTTCTACAATCTGTATGAGTTTTGTTTTGTTGTTATTATTTTTTAATGTACTTGGTTGTTATAGGATTTCACTACGCAGCTTGGACTCATAGCGATGGTCCTGTTTTCAGCCTCCTCAGCTCTGGTATTACAGGCATACATCACTACTCCTGGACTCTGTGGCCCGCTCAGCCTGTCTTGAGGTTGCTGCATGTGGTGCCAAGGATCAAACTGCAGTCCCTACCCTTGCCTAGGCTTGCCTAAGCAGGCCTTTCAGTTTGCTGAGCAATCTTGCCAGCCCATCCTTATAAGTTTTAGCTACATCCCTTTTTCTTTTTTTTTTTTTTTTTTTTTTTTGTACTAGGAATCAAACTCAGGACTTTGTACCTGCCAGGCAGGCACTGTACCACTGAGCTATATACCCAGGCAACTTTCTATGGCCTGCTACATCCTTATCAATGGGCATGTCATCTATTTCAAAATATTTTTATAGCTCTTAAAAATGCTCTAATGGACACAGATTTAATTGATTTAAATATAATAATTGGTTATTTTTATAGGACATATGAAAATACTTTTCGTGGTACTGGGACTTGTGTTGAGATACATTCCCAGGCCTCTTTTTATTTTTATGAGACAAATTTTCATTCAGTCACTGAGTTCTGCAGGTCAGATCTTCTTGCCTTGTCCTCCAGGAGTGCTGGGATTACAGGCTTGAGTCCCCACTTTGGACTGAAAACACTCCTTCGGAGAGTGCTTGGAGGCCTGTGGTGGGCACTAGCCACTGCTCTTGTGAAGGTTGATCAGCCCACGTTTCTGTCACTGCTACTGCTGAGAATGTTTCCTTTCCCCATTTCCAGGGTGACTGGGTCTTCTGAAAGCAAACAAAACCTAAGAGGTCCTAATGGCATCTTTGGAATGTAGCTTAGTCCCTGGGTAACTAAGGCTGCCCGTGGATGTATGTCTTCACAGGCCTCTGAGGTCTTCTTTTGTGGGCTTCTGCATTGGTCTGAGGAAGCATGAGGAAAGCAGGGCCCTCCCGTCACCCTTTCCCTCGCCTGTGTAGGTCCAGCACTCTGCAGAAGTGCTTCCTGCTCACTCACACCTTGGGCAGGGGGCTGGCGGGATGGCAGCACCCGCCTCCTCAGTAAGGCCAGGAGGCCACTCCCATGGCATAGGAAATATCTTCTACAGCCCACACACTGCCGGGGACTCACCGAGACTGACTCCACTGACATCGAAACCAGCAGGCTCCCAGCTCTGCTGGATCGAATTTTACGACAGGATGAAGGCACAAACTTTTGGAGCTCCATGGTTTGGCACTGGCATCCTTTATCGGAAAGGCCAGCGTGTGGGTGGCAATGCCCAGCTGTTCTCCTTTCCCCTTAGAGTCAGAGCAAAGGAAATGAGATCAAATTGTAATAGAAGAGATGAAAGTCAGACAAAAACAGGCACCGATGCCACGGCAAATCCTGGAGCACAGCACCTAGGAAAGTCTTTGACCGGGAGGGGTCATCTGGGCTTCCCTGGATCCTCGCCGACCAGCAGGGGATGGGCCTGTGCCTGGCCTACAGCGATAATCTCTGACTTATCCCTGAGCACCCCTGCTTCCTGAATGCCTTCTATCACCTGGCAGCTTGAGGGCCTTTCTTGGAACTAGGAGATAAAATATCTATCCTTTGGGTCGCTCTAATTCTTCTTAGAATAGGCAGTACCATCGGAGGTGAGACAACAAAGATGGGAAATGCTACATAGAGAGCCAACTTCATCTCAGGATCTGGGCTAGGACCTTAGCAGCTATATAAAAATCTTTACAGTGGCAGACAGGGAAATTGAGGCAGAAAGAGGCTTCACTGGTCCAAGGTCACATACTGAATGGCAAACCTGGCACTCACACTCACATGTGTTTTAACTCCTATGTCCCTCTTAGTGGAGCTGCAAAACTATGGAAGTAATAAGAGGCCAAGGTGTTTGGGGGTATAAAACATTTACATTAGATCACCACCAGACGGTTGCCTCTACTACCTTGCCCTTTAGAGTTGAACTTCCTTCCTTCCTTCCTTCCTTCCTTCCTTCCTTCCTTCCTTCCTTCCTTCCTTCCTTCATTTCTTCCTTCCTTCCTTCCTTCCTTTCTTCCTTTCTTCCTTCTTTTTTTTTGTGGTACTGGGGATTCAACTCAGGACCTTGTGCTTGTCAAGAAAGTACTCGTTCTATTGAGTTATCTCCCCAGCCCCAAACCCTCTGGAATTTAAATCCATTTTCTTGATCCAGGCAGAGCAAGATGTGCATAGTTTTTTTGAGACTGGGCTTTTTCAGGGATTGTCTTCATCTAGGTTTTCATCCCTGACCTTTCTCTCTTACTTATCTCATGGTGGGGATGGTGCCTTGTGGGGACAGGAGACATGGGCAGGGAGTAATTGTCCTAGTTATTGCCTGGAGGTCCTGGGCAAGTTGATAACTTTCTTTCTTTTTTTTTTTTTTCTTCTTTCTTCTTCTTATTTTTCTTTTCTTTTCTCTCTCTTTTTTGTTTTGTTTTTAAGACAGGCTGGGCTTGAACTCACGTTTGTAGCCCAGGCTGGTCTCAAACTTGCACTGATCCTCCTGCCTCAGCCTTCCAAGTGTAGGGATTACAGGTGTGCGCCACTACCCCTGGAAAGTTGATAACTTTCTCCTTCCATTTCTTTGTTTATAAAAATAAGAATACAAAATAAATAAATAAAAATAAGAATACATATAGCATCTTTCTTAATTTGTACATAATGATTAAATAACTGAAAAGGTTTAAGCACTTAGAATAATACCCAGAATAATAAGTTCTACAATAGCATTAGCTTTCAGTATTGAAATGGAGATAAAAACTTGAATGTATATACGAGAAAAATAAGACAGTATCCTTCAACTAATGTTTCTTTCTTGCCTTTCTCCTTTAATAAATATTTATTAAAAATCCACTGTACTAAAAACATGGCTTAGTTCTAGTGCATCTAGGCCTATATTATATGCTTTCTTGGTAGATCGGATAGTGATAATGAACCTGCATGGAGTATTACAAGTTTTTTTTTTTGCTAATAGCTGAAGACATCAAGAGATAGAATTGACCAGTGTGTCAGAAATATAAGGAATTGTAGGCCTAAGATAATAGGTATGAGCAATATGTCCTGAGATGCATGGCAGTAAGAGCTGTGTAGCAGCTAGCCAAGAGCCACCCAAGCCCGTGGAATCTGGTGTCTCATGCTTTCTTTCCATAATCTCTCCCATGTTTGTCAACCAACCTCCAAGGCCAAGAGCTATGGAGTGAATTGCTCACAGACCACACACTGGTTCAGGATCTTGCACAGTCCGCTGCGTGCCCAGCACTTCCGCTTACCTGTCTCCTACTTTTCTCTTATAGAACTCTGTTCTCCAGCCATGTTGGCAGGAATGGGCACTTGGGCGATGCCCATACCGGCACAATGTAGCTTCCAAGCATGGCATGCACCATTTGCTGCAAGTCCCCTATGTTCTCAGGATGCTGCCTGGCCTGGGGTTGGTGGTCTCTGCTATCCTCTGAGGAGCAGGCCACTTGAGACTAATGACAATGACCTGGTTCACAACCTCAGCTGACTCCTCCCTTTCAATCGTCTACTGACTTTCACGCAAATCTGGAGTCAATAGAGGCTACAGCATTTCCCAACCTCAGAACTTTCTCAGAGGCTAAAACAGAAATGAAAAAAAATTTTTAAAAAGTTGTGCTTGTCACTCTTAGATCTTTTTGGAGCCCTAACCTACTAAACAGTTAAAGCCTAGCCATTTACCAATAAAGAGAAGCCCGGGTCCTAGCCAGTCCACTTATTAGCTATGAGACTCTCAACACCTTCTTCACTGCCCTGAGCCCCAGGAAATAGCTAGATATTTCCCCCAACCACCCAAGCTTGGTCTAATGCAGTTTGTCCCTTAGTGCTCAAGCCATTGCCAGGTATTGATTGCTACCAATCATGTGTCCAAGACTCTGCCAGCGAAGCAAGCAGGATTGCCCAACATTTTTAATGTAATGGCACAGATATAAAGAGATGAGTGCTGGGCTCCTGGATACACTAATGGGACAATTTGGAAGCAGGGGCATTAGGCCTTCCTACTCAATGACCTGAAAGATCCTTGAGCTCGAGGGTCTTGAGAATGTGCAAAGGACCTGGCACCCTGATTGGGAGGTGTTGCTAAAGGGTCTGGAGCCCTCAGTGCTCTTTGTCATCCAGAAGTGTGCAGTCTAATCAGGGTTGCATGACACTCAACCAGCCTTGGTTAGGGAGTGCTGCACTTAGCAAGTGCAAGGAAACTCA
This sequence comes from Myocastor coypus, assembly GCA_004027025.1. NCBI lineage: Eukaryota > Metazoa > Chordata > Mammalia > Rodentia > Myocastoridae > Myocastor > Myocastor coypus. Next base: position 5,181 of record PVJA010015681.1, read on the forward strand.
AGGATGAGTGCCACTGGGCTGAGGTAATGATCTGTTCAGGCTCCCTGGATGGACAAATTCCACTTGGAAATGGCAGAGTTGGGTTGTGTTAGAAGCACAACAAGCAAGGTGACAGGAAGCTACTGAGGATGGAGCCCCATACAGAGAATTAGGAGTCCTGAATTTATTTATTTATTTATTTATTTATTTATTTATTTATTTATTTATTGTGGCTGGCTCAGCCCACCATGGCTGGCACAGCATATGGTGCCAGGGATCAAATTGCAGTCCTTGAGCTTCCCTAAGCAGGTGCTTTAGGTCACTGAACTGTCTCACCTGCCCCTGAGTTTATTTTTCTTTAATTTTATTTATTATTATTTTTTTCTTGTTTCAGAACCTTTGTTTATTCACTCATTTTTATGGCCGGCTCAACCCACCCCGAGGGCAGGGCTGGCGCAGCATGTGGTGCCGGGGATCAAACCGCGGTCCCTGAAGCCGCCCAAGCTTTCCCAGCAGGCGCTTTAGACCACTGAGCCATCCCGCCGGGCCCCCCCTGAGTTTATTTTTGTGTGAACCATACCTGAGGACCTACAAAGCTAAACTCAAAGCCCATGGTGAAGTTCAAAATAGAGCATGAGTATAGAGTTGTGAAGTGCTTTGATAATGGTAGTGCTAGCTTTTAGCCTTTATTTATGGATAAAGAAAACTATGTAAGCTGTGTGTTCATAAAGATTTGTTTTCCTCAATTGGCTTACTAATGGATAAGATTTCAGTACAGTGGGAACCTTCCCAAATGAGATCTAACAAAAGGGAAAAGGGTAACCTAGCCAGCTTCTGAGCTGGGACGAAACTAGACATTTACAGTTGGTAAGATCAATCTATTAGAACAGGAATGAGGTCATGATGTGTCTGGGACAGTGCTGAGATGAGAAGGGAGATGGGACTCCAGAAGAACAGGTGTCTCTCTGAGACACCCACTTCCGTCTCCCAGGAAAGAGCTGACTCAGCTGTGGAGCTGCAGGGGGCAGAGCTGTCCAGGAAATGGAAAGGAAAGGAAATAGGTATGTGTGGGTCCTTGGCATCTGTTTTACGTAGGTGAAGTTGGATTTCACAGGGACAGTTCCTCGAGGTGAAGACTTGGTGCAGCAGGAAATCCTTTGGCAATGGCCTGCCTCAACCTCTCTGGGAACCTAGGCTTCAATCCCTGCCCAACCACTAGAAGCCACAAACCTGATCCTGATGGAACAGGGGGAGACTGGCGTGAGCAGGCTGATGGGGAGGCTCTGTGTTACCAGGTGAATTATATGCACACTGAGCAAGATTTTAACCTGGACGCATTTACAACTTTATTTTAAGTTTCATTCTTTCCCCCTCTTCTCTTAAGCTTGCAATAAAGACACAATTATCTGGAATAAGCACCAGGCTGGTTATACACTCAGAAACTGCCAGAAGGGAAAAGAACTGGAGCCAAAATGAGAATGAGTGTGTGCGCGAGAAGGGGTGGCTCTGCCTCTCCTTGGTGGGCTGTGTCCCTCTAGGCACCCAGTCTACATCTCTCTGCTCATTTCCTCCACCCCTTCTGTACACTCTGCCTCTGAGAGGCACACCATGCCCTTCCGCTGGGATGCTGAAGGGGGCAGCACAGGACTGGACAGAGGTTTCGAGAACAACTCAGGAAAATAGTGAAAAACTGAGAGCTGAGAGCCACAGCATGAAGATGGGAACGTGGGTTGGAAAGGTGACTAGGGACACACTCCTACCACACAGCGGGGCTCTGGCCATCAGGCTTCCCAGTGAAACCATCTGAGTACAAGGCCAAGCAGTTGCTTACTGCCTTTCCAGGGCAAACACAATGACTCAGAGCCTGTGCTCTGTATTAAAAATGGTTCACTCCTGCAGGGAACAGTGATTTTGACCTCAAGGAGCAGTAGGAGAGCTTTATAGAGTACAGAAACTATAGAGTCTGAACCAGAATGGAGCTTCGAAACTAACAGAACAGCCAGGCATGGTGGTGCACATCTGTGATCCCTGGCCTTGGATGGCTGAGGGAGGAGTGTCACCATGAGTTCAAGGACAACCCAGGTTAGGTAGTGAGGCCAGCCAGAGCTACATATTACTACTACTACTACTACTACTACTACTACTACTACTACTACTACTACTGCTGCTGCTGCTGCTGCTGCTGCTGCTGCTACTACCACTACTACTACTACTACTAAACAATGGAGTACATGGGCTTCTCAGTGGAAGATGAGAAAAAGGGTGACATGACATATATTGAATCCTGACTTTTTCTGCTCTTTTCATTTTCTCATAATTTTCAAAGTTAAATATTCTTATGTCCATTTCATAGATGCAGACTGAGATTCAGCAATACTTTTGGACTTGCCCACAACTTTACAACTATCGGTAGCTGCTGCAGACCCTGAGTTCTCGTGTTCTTCCTTCTCTTGCAGGAGAAGAGTAGAACAAGACTTGGCATTCACAGTCACCCCCATGTTGCTTGTGGCACCACAGTGAATGTCACACATGGACATGCGTGACTGAGCCAGCGTGTCATCTGGGAGTTCAGAGGCACAGCCCTCAGTGGTCTTGAACTCCCCAGCTTGGGGCCAGCACAGGAGCAGATGGGATTTTGGGGAGAACTTATGCAAACAGGTGGAGCATTGAGGGCCTAGCGCAAGTAGAGAAGGTGGGTGCGCGGGCTGGAAAGAGTGGCTGGTTGTGAGCCTGTGGGCTTTGGAAGGGGCCTGGAAGTAGAGGGAGCTGTTGTGGGTCACTGTGGTGGAAAGCAAGCAAGTTGTCTGCAAAGTGCCACTTTAGGGCCAAAAGGGTGCAGCTTGCTTCTAGGAGACCTGTGACATTTAAGCAGTGCAGTCCTAGGGAACCTGGCTGCAGGCAAAGGAGCAGACAAGGTATTTCTTTTCAGGCCTGGGACTGTGGAATTCTAAGGGCTGAGGGGGAAATGGATCTGGTGCCCAGTTCAGAAGACATGGACGCACTCTGAGTCCCTCTGATGACATCAGGTGCCTAGACAGGACAGTCATGAATAGAGAGGGACATTCGTGTAAACCAAAGAAGTGTAAATAGATTGCCAGAGAGAGTAAACTAAATATAAACCTGCAATTCAAAGTCACTGTGTGAACAGGCCGTCTATTTTTGGAGGGGGGTTGTAAGTGCGTGCAGGGCACTATTTATAGATAGACTGCTTGTAAATTGTGATACTCAAAGAGCACCCCAGTGGTGTGCCAGCCCGCACAAGCAAGCAGCGGCGGGCTGCTGCTTTCTCTTTCTCGCAGGGAAGAAAACAAGAGAGAAAGAAAAATTCAGGGGAGGTTTCTTTTCTCCCGCACACACACGTGGCTGGGCGCATTCTCCACTTGGAACGCTTATCCAACTCAGGCACTGTCTCTAAGGCTTGGTTCTGTCTGCCGCCCAGGGTGCCTCCCTCAGGATCCCGACATCCTCGCACGGCTGTACTCACTGCTGCTCCTTGCCAGCATGGGCACATTTGCACGGGTTCTTTGGCTGCTTTTCTGCTCTGCTGACTTTGGTGCAGGTTCCTATGGCCGAGGCTGAGGCTCACATCTGAGAGATTATGAAACCTGTACTAAGTGCTCAGCTGTACAGCTTCACTCAGTCAGTCACTGATACAAAGGCTGTGTGAACTGGAACTACAGCCAGAAAGGGGTTTGTCAGACCAGGGAGACCCGGTTTGTAGAGATAAGGGTGCTCAGACACTGAGCTGGGCCTCCTGAGATCTTGCTTACAGCAGGAGGGAGACCGTAATGCCACCCAAGCCCCCTGGTTATTTTTCTGCTTCTTTCAGGGAAGATCCCTGTGATGATCAGATGCTCAGTGCTATCTAGGTCTCTGCAGATTCAGGGTGCTCTTATCTAGGATATCAGTGCTCAGCGGCTCCCTTCCTGAAACACTGCAGTACATTTCCTCCATAATGCGATTTAGTCCAAACAGGAAAGGACTGCTCTTCGGGGGTTTTTAAATGCATGTCTCCCAGAAGGGGGCAGCATCTCCAAGACATTCCTTTTCCTCAGGCTGTAAAATCCTTTCTTAGCAATCTTAAAAGAAATAATAGATCCAGGGGCTCCCAGGGATTCCCTGGGGAATGGAAGTGGGAACAGGATGCCCAGTCTTCTGGAGAACAGGCATGTTCAGAATGCCACTTGCCCAAAGTGGTCTGAGAGCCTGGGGCCATTGGAAGGCACCAGATGGCATATCAGGGAGGCTCAGCAGAATTTGCATGTCGGATGAGCTGAAAGGTGTTCAGTGAGGGTAACAACTTGTCCAAACAGGGCTGCCTGGGTGGAAAGTGTTGCCTGGCCTTCCCTCATCTGCTTGGGCACCAGGAAGGCCTGTGATGTGTCTGAGGCAGAGTCATAAGGGTAACAACTTGTTTGCTGGCTCAGCTGTTGATGACAGGTGCTGAGGCCTGCCTGTCTGAGCCTAACAAGTTCTCCTCACCACTTAGAGCCGTCAAAGTCAATTTCATTCCCAACAGCGTCCCTTTCCACAGTTGGTTCCACTTCTCACCAACTAGAGATCTTGGAGGTCCCTGGCCCAATGGCTTGCCAAATGAGGAGGCCCTGTAGTCAGAAAGCTGCCTGGGATCTGGTCAAGTGGGAAGTGAGCAAGGAGGATTGTGGGCAAGGGACACCACCGTGCATCCTGGAGCAGTTTGCAGAACTCCCTATGTCCATGAGCTCCACTACTCTGAGTGGAAAATTCTATCATTTTCCGTTAGGGCAGGATAGTCACATAGCCATTAGAGGATAAACAAAACAAAACAAACAATAGGGAGATGGAAGTGCTTTTCAAGTTGGGGCATTTGTGTGCTCTCCCCTAAGGAATCTGAAGCTGGTGGAGAACTATCCAGTTCTCAAAAAAGGGGAGGCAAGGGAGAGGACAGGGATGAGACGTTATCTGTGTTGGGAGCCGAGGGTAGTGTAGAGTAGAGAGTGCGCTGAATGGCCACTTGAGGCTATATTGTTTTACTATATCCCTGTCCTGTGCTAGTCAGACTTCCTCACGCTAGTCCTTACTCCCCCCAAAATGGAGGCTAATTTAAGACAGCATTACACTAAGTGCTGGAAATGGCAGAGTCACTTGGTAAAGCCCGACTCCGGTTCAGCAGTAGGCAGCCTGGCTGTGCGTAGTGCCTGGGGAACCATTTGCAGCGTGTGGCTAGCAAGTGCGCAAAGGTGTTCACTTCCTTCCTGTCCTCCTAGGGGCACCTTTGGGCTGGAGGGCTCCGCGTGTGCTGGGAAATCATCAGAGTTACTTTCAAGCCTCATCAGACCGGCCCCAGCTCCCAGAGCACATTCGATATGCATTTACCTTCTACTGCTCTTCCGATCAGCGTTCATGCTGCATTTCCTGGTCTTTGTGGTTTGTCAGCTCCTTCACAGTGCTCTAGCTTTGTGGGCCTGTGTGTGAGGCTGAATTACGAGTTAAAAGCTTCCAAACCCCTGGCATGCTGGAACAGTTCCCTGACTGTGGGTCTCTTACCAACTGCTGTCACTGCAACTTATATGAAAACCATCTCTTGCCCTCAGGACAGGAGTGTGTTTTGAAAGCAATTCTGTCTTATGTTGCTTATGCAGATATTTGGGAGACAGCTTTTTCCATTTCTGTCCGGTTTTGGGAGAGGGATTTTAGCAACTCTCTGGCGTGTGAGCTCCAGCCACCAGGGCAGCATGCTTGTCCCAGCCCCAGCTCTGGCCCCAGTCTATGCAGCGACCCCTGAAAAGTCCCTGCTACTCTTCACAACCTCATTGCACTCATCCCCTGTTGTATGTCTAGAAACAGAAAAATAGTGCTTTTTTTTTTTTTTTTTTTTTTTCCTGCTGGGAAGCACAGAAAAGTTTTCACACTAAAACTATAAAAAGAACAGGGCCAGAGAGTCAGTGGTGTCGCCAAGGCGGTGGGTGAGTCAGCAGACACTGTCACCGTGTTGGATGTGCAGCCCCCTGTGCTCAGGTGAGAAAGCAGGGAAGCGCTGGAAAGCATTTAAAATCTTCAAAGATGGGAAATGAGGTAGCAGCCAGGACCTTGGGACAGGACATGCCATGGCTGGCCCCGGACAAGACAGCTGCTTTCACAGCCACACTCTCCAGAATACGCCGTGGGCCTCTGCCTGGCAGCAGGGTCCCCGGCTGAGTCTAGTGTCCAGCAGGGACTCTGTAAATACTTGGGAAGTCAGTGGACAAGTGAATGTCTCTGGCTTGGGCCGCTGCCATGGAGAGGGCATCCAGGGGCCAGAAGGAGGGGCCTAGGCAAGAGCGACATGACTGCTGTGGCCTGTGGTGAAAGTGACATTGAGTGAGGGCCTGACAATTTGGATACCTGTGCTTAGGTGTGGCAGTGATTCCCCACGGTTACAGAGAGCCTACTTCAAGGGCAGGGAGAGGGTCATGACCCAAAGGAAGGGAGGGTCACAGCTTCTGCAGGCTGTTGCTGAAGAGACCCAGGCCCACAGTCGATAGACAGCACAAGCCAACAGCGATGTCCTACTTGTGCTGTCCCTCTGTCAGTGGATCTTCCTCAAGATAACACTTTTTAGTCAATTAAAATGTAGCAAAATTGGGTATTTGACTTTATGAATTTTAAAACATCTACTTATTTAGCCAGGCCAGATAGCTCAGCAGACTAAAGAACCTGCTTAGGCAGAGCACAGCAGCAGGGATTTGATTCCCAGTGTGCTGTGCCAGCCCTGCCCCCAAGGCATGCTGAGACATTGATGGAGACTGAGTGTGGTGGTGCACATCCTGTTATCCCGGTGCTTGGACAGCTCAAAACAGGAGGATCGCTACAAGTCCTACAAACCTTGCAGACCTTGTACTAAATACATAAAAAATCCCTATTTATTTGTTTGTTCATTTATTTATTTGGTACAGGGTCTCACTAGGCAGCTTAGACTCGCAGTGATTCTCCTGTCTCAGCCTCCCAAGCACCATGCCCCATTTTGGTGGCCAGCACAACATAGGGCTGGCAAGGTGTGTAGTATTTGGGATTGAGCCCAGGTCTTTGTGCTTACAAGGCAGGCACTTAGACTGCTGAGCCAACTCCCAAGCCCTGACTTTATTAATTTTAACAATTACAGGATCATGAAACTATCACTATAACCAGAATGCAGCGCTGTTTTCCTAAACCCAAAGAACACCCTCATGCTAATCCTTTAGAGGCATAATGCTCTCCATATCTGAGCCACTGCAACCACTGTGACTGCTCTGAGAATGTCCCATGATTACATTACAGTACAGTAGGTGCACTTCGGAACTAGTTTCTGTTGCTCACTAAGTGGTGTATATTGATAGTTCATTCTCATACCATCCTCATTACCATTATTGTGAATAGTCATAACATTGATCATAAACAAACCACAGTTTGTTTATCCACTTTCCTGATGAGCTGCTATACATATTAATGTATATTTTCTTGTGGATCAAGATTTCATTTCTCCAAGTTGAATATCTAGGGATGGCACTGGAAAGCCATAAGAAAAGTGCATGTCTGAGTTTATAGGAACCTGCCAAACTCTTTTCCCCCAGGACATCGGTGTCCCTCCTGGCCAAGTCCGTGAGCTCCCACCACTGTACTCTCGCCTGCCCTTGGAATGGTCAGTACTGGGTCATCGAGCCATCCTGCTCAGTATGTAGTGGCATACTATTGTGCCTTAAGTTCAAATTTCCCTCCATGGTAATGATGTTGAACATTCTTCCATGTGTCTATTGCCCAACCACTTCAGTGTGAGGCGTCTGTTCAAACTTTTCACCAGTTTATGTTATTTTTCTTATTATTACACTTTGAGATTTCAATTTATCTTCAGTATATAAATCCTTTATTTTATATTTTTTTACATTTTCTTCTATTTTCCTTTTCATTATTTAATAGACTTTTAAAGAGCAGAAGTACTTAACTGTGATGAAGGCCAACTTGTCAGTGTTTTACTTTACAGACTTCTTGATATTTATCTAAGATATTCATACCAAATCCACAAAGGTGTTCTCTCATGCTTTCTTCTTAAATTGTTGTAGTTTTAAACTTTTACATTTAGAGGTATGACCTATTTTGAGCTGAATGTGCTGTGAGATTTGCATCAAAATTCACTTATTAAATACATGCATAGATTCAACCCAGCCACCAGGCCCAGGCCTGGCACTTTTGTGAGACCTCTCTGGGCCAGGTGGAAACTCATTCAACTTGGCAACCAGACCTGGCATGTGATGTAGACCACCAGGGGCCCACAGGAAATTCATTTGACCCAAGAACTAGACCCAGTGTGTGAGTGAGACCACCCTGAGCCAGCCAGAAATTCATTTGACCCACCAACGAGGCCCAGGGTGCCCAGTGTATAGAACTGCTGCAGAACTCCCTGCAGAGAGACTAGAGACAAGACCCACCCAGCTGATCAGGAGCAGAACATCTTGCCAGACTGTCATAGCAGGTTCACCTCCAAGGGCTGCAGCAGGAAGAAGTGGAGCTCAGCAGCCAGTCTCAAGCCACATGCATCTGGACTTTGAACTTGGTAGATATGGACCTGGTGCTAAGGTAAGAACACTACTAAAGCTCTAAACCAAAAGTCAGAAGGTAGAGCTATACAAAATGACAAAAAGAAGAAGCAAAATGAGTTCTCAGGTCCTAAGCCCACCTGGAACAAATACAGGAGACAATAGCATAGAAGAAATTAGAAATCACACACATGAAATGTCTGAAATAATAGTCTCTGAAGTAAAGAAACAACTGCAGAAAGGCATAGAGAAAATCAGATCAGAAATAATTTCTGAAGTAAAAATAGCATTAAAATCTATAATAAAAGAAGTGCTAAGTGCTTCTAAAGACAATGATAAAAAATAGAGGAGTATAGAAAAATGATGGAATCTTTGAATGGGCAATATAGGAAAGTAATAGAATGTATGAAGCAGATGCAAAGTACTTACTATACAGGAAGTCTGGGGAGATAGCTCCGTGGCACAAGTGCCTGCCTGGCAAGTGGAAGGTCATGGGTTTGAACCCAGTCCAGCAAAAAAACAAAACAAAACAAAAAAAGTACTATACAGGAACTTAAAACCTCATCACAAACTGGTAAAACCATTTCAATGAAAGTGAAAATAGACTTTTAGACCTTAAAAATACCACTGAAGCTAGTGATGAAGTAAGAAAAGATCTCTTAATAACAACTAGGATGCAAGAAAGAAATAATTCAACATCTGAAAGATGATGTAAAGATGAACAATGTAAGACTAATAGGCATCAATGAGAAAGAAGGAGTCTGTACAAATGATATAAGAAGAATATGGGCAGAATTAATAGCAGAAAACTTTCCAAATATGGGGAAACAATTTTATATTTAGGTAACTGAAGCTTATAAAACTTCAAATAACATAATCAAATTAAAACCATCCCAGACTTATAATAATCAAGGTCTCAGAAATTCAGCACAGGAACAGTATACTAAAAGCTGCTAGAGAGAAGAAACAGATCACATTTAAAGGAAAATACATTAGAATAACAGCAGATTTCTCTTTACAAATCATCAAGTCAAGAATATCATGAAACAAAGTACTTCTAGTCTTGCAAGAAAACAAATTCCAGCCCAGACTGCTATACCCTGCAAAACTCTCTTTCAAGTTCAATGGAGAAGCGAAATACTTTCAGAACAAAGAACACCTGAAGAATTTGATGATGACAAGGACAACTTTACATATTTTACTAAACGATATTCTAAAGAAGGATCAAAATAACCACAACTCCATGAAGGAGAATGGAAAGAACCGACAAAATAGAGCAAATAATTAAACACAGGAGAAAAGGAGGTCTACAAAATCTATCCATCAACTATTCTTTTATATAAAAGAGGCAGAATATGTCCATCAGCATATTCTACAAATCTCCTGTACCCTATGGGTCATGACTCTGTCTGGTTCTACAGGGGGAATATCAAAGAAATAACAGTAGCTCAGTCCCACAAGTGACACCTGGCCACCAGTAAGCGTCACGGACACCGTCCATGTACACGACATACTAGAACTTCGTGTGATATCCATCCTATTCCCAAAATGTTAGAAGTTCTGGTCATATATTTGCAATTCCAGTATTTAAATTATGTTTTTATTCTTAGTAATTCTTTACTACTGTGGAAACTTTTCCTTAGTTGATATCTTTGTATATATTCACCTATTCAAACACTATGCAAGTACTAGGAATGGATTATAGATTCATACATATGATACACAATATTCTGACCTCTAAGTTGGAATCATGATTTGGTTTGAATTTTGGAATATTGTTTTAAAATATTTAATTTAATTTTAATTGATAAATATTTAATTAATTTTCTGAATATTGTTTATACTTTTTGTTTTATGATTCATACTGTATCTTGGACTTACGATGTACTTATAAGACGTGGTATGATATTTTCTTCCTGTATTAGAAACTTTAAAAAGAAAAAATATATATGTATGCACAAGGATTCATATATATATATATATATATATATGTATATATATATATGTATATGTATATATATATGATAGATATATAGCTACTTTGTCTTAGTTCATTGAGAATAAAAGTTTGTAGTAATATTGTTTAGACAAGATACCAGGTCTTTATTTTTTCCTCTGAATGACTACTATAAATACAACAATATGCATGGTATAAATTGCAACCATCCTACTCACTTGTTTTGAAACTGTTTCATTGCTATTTTTTTCTCATTAAAATGAATAAAAAACAGGAAAAAAACGATGTAGGGAGTAGTCTGGTATGGAAAATCTACCTGTACTTGCAACAGTCTAGGAGAGAAACATCCTGCCTAAGTTCTACAGTGGTGAGACAAAGAAAAAGAAAAAACTCAGAGAAAGAAGATGCTGCCATAGTTCTTCTACAGATGCCCAGATGAGAACTTTGTTAGGACAGTTACCTAAGTCATATAGGTTGTCACTAGCAGAGCTGGAATCCAAACCACTCAAGTCCATCTTACTTCAAAGCCCATGGCCTTCTTTTAAAGAAGAGAAGAGAATGGAATTGTATGGAATTGGGTTTTCCATCTGTCTTACATGAGCATATCTTTCTATTTATTCAAATCTTGTGCTTTTTCTTCAGCATTTGTTACATACAGATCCTTTGCATATTTTATTAGATTTGTATCTAGATAGTTCAATTTTAGAGCTATTCTAAATAATACTGCTTCTTTTCAATTTCAGTGTCCAGGTGTTCATTGTTGCTATCTAGATATAGTATTTATTCTTATGCTATTGCCTTGTATCTGGGAAAACTGTTACATTCATTCTTAGCTATTATACAGATTTTTTACAACTTTCCTCGGTCACCTAACCACAAAGGATGGTTTCTTCTCTTTCCAACTTTGGATGGCTGCTTCATTTCTCTTCCACCTCCTCACTGCCTCCTAATTCTGTTTCAGTGTTAAGTAGGACAGATGAGGAAAGCTAGCGCTGCCTTGGTCCTGGTCTCAGATGGGAAGTGTTTCATTTTCATCACCAGTGCGGTACTAGTTACAGGTTTTTGGCAGGCACTGATCAGTTGAGCAGCTACTTTCTGTTCCCAATTCACTCTGAGTTTATAGTAAGAATGGGAATTTAATTTTGTTAACCACTTTTTGTGGCATCAATGGACCTATCTTATAGAGTTTTTGCCTTTGATTTTTTTTTTAAGGGAGGAAGAGTTTATTTAGCTCACAGTTTATGGAAGTTTCAGTCTATACATGGCTGGCTCCAAGGCAAAGTGGCACATGGCAGACGGCAGCAGTTCATGGTGGTGAAAAACAGCAAAACAGTGAGAGCAAAAAGGGAAGAGTGGTGGCAGCGATGGCAGAGATTGCCTTTGATTGTAATATGGTAGGTTACACTGGTGGCTTCGATCCTTGTGTTCCCAGGATGAGTTCCATTTTATTATTAGGTTGTTTTTGCCTTTTTTTTTTTTTTTTTTTTTTTTTTTTAACTTCACTTGGGTTGATTTACTGTTTGTGATCCACCTAGAAGCTTGACGTTTAAATGTGTCCTTTCCTGTGTACGGACACTTCAGATCACTGGGTGGAGATGTGTGCTAAGGTCATTTTCTGAGGCAAAGACAGCGGCCAAGTCAAGAATTTCTGGTAGTGCAATAGGAATCTTCTGAGTAAGGGATAAGAAGATGTTGTCCTGACTATAACCATTCACTTCTGGAGTAATCTCCTCTTCTCTGTCTTATTTCCAGTGAAGGAGTTCTGCATGATTTTAAGTTCCAGACGATGACATTAATAGGTTTGTCTATACTCAATCATTCATTCAATAAATATTTATTGATACTGCATTATGTGTCAGACATTCTGTTCAATGCTGGGATTCTTGGGTAAGTAAAGATATATGTTCCACCTTCATTAAATTTATATTTTGGTGAGAACCGGACACTAACCAAGTAAACACAAAAAATTACTAATAAAAGAAAGTGCTGGTGGACCATTTTCTAAGCATATATTACTTTTGTATACCAAGTTTCTAAGTTAAGAATCACCTCCTCTCACAATTTCCTAGAGTAACCTTTCAGGCCATGATTAGGATAGAGAATTTTCAGGATGGCTGTGTGTGATATTAGGTCTTCAACTTCTGGTGCCTTGAAGATAAGTGAAGGGAAGAATGATGGGTGCATAAACACATGATTGCTGCTCCTTCTGCAGATGAGATGAAGATGCTCTAGGAAGACATCAGGAGTCTTGAAAAGCTACAAGAAACATCAGGGTGACCAAGGGAAGTGGAGGGGGCTGTGTGCAGGCTAGCTGGACTCTGGAAATTCCAGCTCCTCCCACTTACTGCAGTGGATCCCCAAGTTGCCAAGTGACAGAGGAGGAAGAAGAGAAGTGGGAGGTAGAAAGTATGTTGAGAATGTGACTTGGGAAAGCAGAACTGGTGCTGTACCTTTAGAATTCAGTACAAAACAACTACTAAACTAAATCACCCAGGAACTGAGGTATGAGAATGTCTGAGCTTCCACGGTGATAGTAGATTGCTTAAATATTGGAACTAGACTAGATACACCAGCTGGTACAACCACTTCATTTAGAAATGAGTAAATGAAATCCCAAGAGCATGCATGACTCTATCCTAAAGTTACTGATCTAGATAGTATGTGAAGTAATACTCAAATTTACCACTTTTGGCTGAGAAGGTTTTTTTCAACTCCACCCTGCTTTGATTGAGGTTACAGTTCAAAAGTAGGTATGAGGCCACAAAATCACATGAGCATTGCAATTTCTGCACATTGATGGAGAAAAGAGAACACTGGAAGCTGTTAACATTGTCAAAAGCAAAGGTGGAAAGTCAAATTGTATACTTATTTGACAGTGTAATTGTTACAACCAGTGTTGACTGAGTCTGGTGCACCAGGAGTTGTTCTGTTTCCTGACATGTCAATGGACTTAACCCTCTTCATCATTCTCTGAAGTAAGTGCTACTGTTTTTCCTAGTTTATATACAAAAACCTCAGAGCCAACCAAACATGAATGGACAAAGTTTAAGCATACTGCCTACATAGCTCAGTCTGTAAAAGGCAAAAATGGAATTTAAATCCAGGTGACTTAATTTCAGAGCCAGTCACTTAACTTGAACTATGTGCTAAAATGCTTCCATGCAGAATATCAGTTGGCTAGGTGCTCCTGGCCTCTGCCTTGTGCGGAGTCCTCCCACTGCTAGAAGCAAATCTACTGCCAGCGCCAGTAGCCCAGTGCCTATACAGTGGAAAACATGGGCACTCTGGTATCTTGGAGACAGTCTTAAAACAAGACCTTGTGTGCTGTCTTAGAAAGAGAAAGTCCTGCCATGTCTAAAAGCCACTCATGCTGAAAAGAAAGCTGGCCACTGACCCTAACTCCCAGCTTTTCCTTCTCCCACTTGCACTACTACCCTGGGCAACATGCCAGAGTCTATAAACCATCCTCATTCCCAGTGCTTTTATAATTCAGTTCTGCCATTCTTAGCCTTCTGGGTATTACCCAGTGCCCATAAAGCATATTAAATTAATTTCTTCTGCTTCACTTGACATTTACATTTGAGAGGCAACTCTGTGGTGGGGCAGGGAGGTCGACTAGAAAATGCTCACTTAATAGTGAGTTGCCAGATGGGCATCAGCTACTTTTGATTGCATGGCCCAGGTATGTGTCTACTCAACTGATATCTGATCACATGTGCTCGATCACAACTCCCCAGTCAGCTGGGATGGAAATTAACTGCCTTTTCCAGGAGTCAATGAATGATGCATCGGAAGGCTTTCTTCAAAGCTGGTAGACTCAGAAAATTTCCCTTCTGACTTTTATGCTTGTATCTCTAAGTACTGGTCAGCAGGATTTCCTCACATTTCCCTCAGTAAGGCTCTGGAAAAATAAAAAGGCCCCAAAGAGATGTCAATAGCATCCTCTGTCACTCCAGCCCTTGCAGTGTAGATATCCTGCTGTGCATCACATAGCCACTAGCTTGGTTTTACTCTGTAGAGATGAATGCTGTTGGTTTGTTCTTGTTGATCCTGTCCCAACTAATAGGAATGGGCATGGGTGTAGTGTGGAGGTGGAGGAGGCTAGGAGTCATATACTGGAATAGTTTCCACAGATGCTGGACATAACTGCAGTATCTCCCTTTTCCATTTTTTTCTGCATTTCAAAGTATTTTTATATGTGCTATTTATAATCTTTTCAGCAAACATTTACTGAATGCCTACCATGTATCAGGTCCAACATGCATCTAAAGTATCTTCTTTGGATATAATACTCATCAAAATAAACAATAGTTTGTCATCATGAACTTATTTATGGCGGAGGCTATCTCAAGGCCTTCTTGTTATAAACTGTCATGGAGATAGGACCAAAATACTTCCATCCCATTTTATGATTGAGATGTAGATACGAAGAGGTGGCAAATGCTGAATACAGCCTCCATGGTTGGGTAGAGGAATAGCCCCAGAAGTAACTCTGGGAGCAGTTGGTAAGTCCATGGGGGAGGCTCCATGATTTGTAGTCAGAGTGAGGTTTTGGCAAGCTTTGGTTCACTAAAACAGTCTGTTAAAAAAGAAAATGGAACAAGAAATGTTCAGAGTAGTTTTACAATAGTGGAAAGAGTATGTACTTGGAGGTAAACAAAAGAGTCAATCTCTATTCTTCTGTTTAATAATTATCTTAGGCTTCTCTTTTCAAATACTCAGAACATTCATCAACTTCATCCATTAAAGAGAGTACTGAATCCTTAAGCAAGGTTTTGGTAAAAGAAAATGATGGAGCATTTGTAAAAGGGATTTCTGTACTACCTAGAGCCATGTAATGCCTATGATTGTGTTGTAGAGGAGAATAAGGGTGCTGTGAGCACTACTGCCGTAGTGTTCTGTTATGTACCAATCTGTTACAGTCTGCATGTGGACTTTGCTTTTGTCTTCTTCAAGTGCATTGAAGTCATTTTTCTGTTTTCTTTTTATTATGTATTTAGTACAGGGTATACAGGGTCTCACTACATAGATTGGGCTCCTAGTGATACTTCTGTTTTCAGTCTTCTAAGTCCTGGGATTGCAAGTGTGTGCCACCATGCCCAGTCTCAATTGCCATCTCAGTGCACCCCAGGGATAGGATTGGCACAGCATGCTGGGGATTGAACCCAGTCCCTGAGTCTGTCTAAGTAGGTGCCTTAGTCTGCTGAGCTATCTGGCCAGCCCTAAAGTCATTTGCCTATGGTTTGTCTTTTTCACATAAGAGAAAGGCACCTGGCTGTATCTCCTATAGGAAATTATTAAGCCCTAGCACATGTATGTGTATGGCAGCCAACACTATTTTGTTTGCCCTGTATTCCTACCACCGGGGAACCACAAAATACACATGGAAAGCATGAGTAAATCTTCAGCTAGCTTCAGGGCCTATGAATGAAAGAAATCAATAAGAATTTTGTGTTAAGAAAATACAACTGTTAGGGTGCCAGGGAGATAGCTCCTGGCACAAGCACCTGCCTGGCAAGTGCAAGTGCAAGGTCATAAGTTCAAACTCAGATCTCACAAAAAAAAAAAAAAAACCCAAACTATTGAGCTTTATGATGGAGTATAGATGAAACCAGCTAAGCTATAAGTACAGAAGGCCACCCTCATCCAGGTGAATAACAAAGTTTTGGCTCCAAAGCAAAGCGTCTGTGATGTCTGCTGACTCACAAGTCCTACCAACTCCTTTTCAGGCTCTGGACACTCATGCCCACTGAACCTTCACTATCCTGGGACATTCTAGAACAGTAATCTAACCTGGATCATCCTTGTGGACATGAGAAGGTTAATGTCATGAGGGAGTCACTCAGAAGAACAGAAGTTGGAGTCCATACCTACAAATTCTGATTGAAATGCCCCTTCTCCATCCAGTGGAAAAATTTTATTATTTGCAAAATGCATCCCTTTTCATGGTGTTTTCACTAACTTTACCTTGTTCAGTTGTGAGGAGGAAGCACGTCCTATGGAAATGTACTTGTGGCCCTTGATTGTAGGGGAATGCTTGATAACTTGCAGATTTTTACAAAGGAATCACTGGGTTTCCTAACTGTGTCTTAGTATCTGACAAACTGCTTATCCAGCCCGTGTGTGTTTTTGCTTCCTTCTTGAAATTGTCAAACTGACATAATTAACTAAGCTGTTAGCTAAATAAATCATTGGATCCCAGTGAGAATTTTTACTGAGACAGCATTGCCCCCGCAGAACGCTGTTTGAAGGACTGTCAACACCATGCAATGGATGTATGTGGCAGAGGATCCCGCCTGGAGACAGCTCTCCCTCTCTCTCTCTCCCCTCTCCTTTAGCATCAAAAATGGCTGTCAGGCTGAAGAACAGATGTCAAGGAGCGTCTGTGAGAAAACCACTAATTCTTTGGAGTGTTTAACACCACATGGTTCACACAGAGTCTAAAATGACACAAGAAATGGTAGCACAGAGACCAGAGATGGACTCTGATCAGAGGGACCTGGAGCAGAGGGTGTGAGCCAGAGACCTTTCAGGAGAGAACTGTGCCTTGGGATGGGGCTTGGCTTTTTAACCTGCCCAGGTGGTTATCTCTCATGCCACCCTAAGAGACAGCATATGCTATTTCTGTTTTGTTCTTTTAAATTACTTTTTAGAAACAAAGAGCAGCTCCCTTTGTTCCTTGTGGCCTACAGCAGGGCCATTTGGCAAGTACAAGACAGGGTTCTGACACTTTCCACTCTAGTTTCTTCACATTCCAGCAAAACTGGGACTAAAGTCAAGCAGAGACCAGGGATGCTTTGGATGAGAGTCCTATGCACACATTATTTTGGATGTGAGTCTCCACAGATTAAGCAGCGGCAGAGCCATCAAACCTCAGAGGGGTCGACACCGGCACGTGGCAGAGTTTAGTCACTGGCTGTCCTGCCTGTGCTGATCTACTCTGCTCTCAGGCTGAGTTTAATTAGGAGCATGGCTAATTGCCAGGACCTTGGAAGAGAGACTATAGATTTATTAATTAGGGTCATGTTTATACCTCAATTGTCAACTGTAATGATTTGTTCAACCCAAGGTCTCCTTAGCTTATTATGATCATTATTGTCTGGCAGGAGTTTTGCAATTATGATTGAAAAACCCATGTGCAAACCTGAATATTTCAGCAAGGACCCAATCTGCTACCATATTTTAGCACAAGGGAACTTTTCCTTAAATTTTTAAAAATCTTCAATCTTCTTTTATTTCAGCTAACCCACATGGAGAGCATCAGCATGACCACATCTCAGGCTCATGGAACAGTTGCAAATTTTCCAAGGGTTTGGAGGATCAATGATTCCCATGACAGGGTGCTATGAAATCTAATTTGGCCATAAAAAGAAGATCTATTTAAGGCCCTCCAGAGATGCAGTGACGGGATTTGGGAGATGTCATGGGCAGCAACTTCCCTCTGCTTCACTTTTTTGTAAGTGCTTTGAGAAGACCACTGCACATGTGATGTTTGAGGAGAGGAAAAGGAAAGGGGTGGAGAGAGGGAAAGAGAGAGACAGACAGACAGACAGACAGACAGACAGAGACAGAAAGAGACAGAAACAGAGACACAGAGAGAGACACACAGAGATAGAGACAGACAGAGAGACTGAAAGAGACAGAGTGATAGTGACAGCAACAGAGAGGGGAGGACACTTTCCGCTTGAAGATTATCTTCTTCTCTTTTCTTATAGAACGGATGTAACAATTTTGTAGGAATTTGTAAAAGGAAGGCTCGGAGTGACCTGTGTGGGTCTCTTAAGGCCATGGTCCAGGTTGAAGGAAGATATATTAAGGAGCTCTATGGGCCATTCTTAAGGCTTGAGTAACTCCTAAGGATTTGACCTCTTTACCTTTCTTGCTGTAAGGTCATATAACTTGTTGCCTTGCCTCCTGGGAAAAATTTTCCCTTTTCTCCAAATTGGGTCACTTTTGGTTAGGGTTGTCCTGCTGTAGTTAACAACTTTTGGTTTGAACCAGCACAGTCTTCCGAATCATAAACCAGGCTGCAACTTTGTTTTATTTACAGAGAATCTTTACAGGGTGAGAGGATCAAGCGAGGCTTAAAGCAAGCCAATTTAAGTCGTCAGGAGCCTGCATGATCTGCTCCTGTGAGGGACAGGTGCAACGCCTACCTGTTTGGACCTTGGTTTTGCACATGCTGTTGTCATTCAGTGTTGGGGTCTCCTGGACTCACGGAGCCTGTCTCTGCTGAGATGTAGTATCAAGAGACAGCTACTTCTTTTTCTTAAGAATGCTACTTCCATCTCCAGCAATTCTCTCTTGGTGCTTATGCCAGATACCATCGTATTGCCATTTGCCATAGGTCTCCACTGTATGTCAGAGCTATGCTGAATAGCTTTGGGAAGTACAGATATTGTGCATCCTGAAGAATCTTTTCCATTTGGGGTCCCACAGCTTTTCAAATCATTTGGAAAATGGATGGGACCAGCACACTCAGATTTGTTAGAGTGGCCTGCAAGATCAAAGCAAGATAACTGAGTCTCCTTAGTAGGCTACAGAAGTTTCACTTCTCCTTCATGTGAAATGAATACCCTGACATAGCTCTGCCCCCTGGACCTCCTAAAAGATCCCATGGGGCAATTGTGTCTTTTATTTTTCAGGACTGTGGATTGAGCACAGGAAGGCCCTACCACTGATCTGCCTTTCCAGCCCCTCAGCTTTTTATTTTATTTTATTTTTTTAAGTTGTGAGACAAGGTCTTCCCAAGTGACTAAGTTGCTTAGGAAGGCTGGAACTTGTGGTTCACCTGACATTCTTCTCAGAGCGCTGGGATTATAGACATATACCACCACACCGGAAGTCATTTTTTAAATAGGAAATACAACCTGGTATTTATATGATTTGCTTGGACATCTGTGATGACTTATACATTGTTGTTCATCATTGCGTAGTTAGTGCTTCCAATTTGGTGGCCCAGTGTAGCACCTTATAAAATGATGAGGTGAGCGAGTCCCTGTGAGCTACTCTATAGCCCAAAAAGTCGGTATAGCACCAAGAACAGGCAGTGAGTGACACTGAACTGCTGTCCCTCTAAGGAGATGGCACATTGCTTGAGGCTTTTGTTTGCTTAAGTAGAGATAGGTACATTCTAGTTCTTAAGGACTACATTACTTTTCTCCAGGAAGCAGTGTTTTTTTACATCAACAAAACAAATAAGATCAAATTGTTTAATAAGTTTATACTTTCAGCCAGTTTCCTAAGATACTTTTTTCCCATTGCTAATTCACACTTATGTGTTAAGCAAAGATGCTGTTCAAATTGTCATCTTTGCATCTTTCAGAGTCAACATAGTGAGTCAGTTGCTGCGCTCCGTTCCATAGTACTGTGCTTTTCTTTCCAGTTTCTAATTAAATTTTTAAAAATTTTTAAAAGAGTACAAATTAGAATTAAAACAAAAAATTAGAAGTGATACAGAATTTCACTTAACAAAGTAATATGAATTTCACAGTATTTGTTGTAATACATAGTGCTGTCTTCCAACAGGTTATTCATATTACTAGATGTATGTGTGAAAACTTGAAAGCAGAAAGAAAAAATGAAGCATATAAGAAATTAAGAAGAGGGCCAGCCAGATAAGTCACGGGACTAAAGCAGCTGCTTAGGCAGGTACAGGGACCAGGGTTCATCCCCTGGCATTCTGTGTAGGCTCTGCTCCCAGGGCACTCTGAGACAGTGATTGAGACTGGGCATGGTGGCATGTGCCTGTAATCCAGAGCTTGGGAGGACCACTTAGGGGTCTGATCAGTGTAATGAGACCCTGTAGACCCTATACTAATACACACACACACACACAGACACACACACACACACACACACATATATATATATATATATATATATATATATATATATATGAAAAATACAAGCTCTTGCAAAAGGAAATGGAATAAATTAAAGCTTCTTTCCATAGACCAGCAGAAATGCATAGTGCTATGCTGTTAATTATCCAGTACTTAGATAGGAAACAGAGTTCCAGGATCTTCCATTTGACCTTTCTACTACTTCATATTGACGTTAATAATGCCTCTCATTTTATGGTACAATGTGTAAGGGAATCACTGTAGAATAATTCTGTTCATTAATAGCTCAGCTGCAGTCTCCGGGGCTACATAATAAGTCAGCTGGGACTGGAGACTGTCATTCACCACAGAATGATGTTTCAGGCAATGGTGCACTGCATAAACAGTAGTGGTCCCATGTGTTTACATGGCCTGGTGACACTGTAGCCATCTTCATTTGTGTAAGTACAATCTATAATGTCTGCACAATGACACAATTCCAGAACAATGCATTTCTCAGAACATATTCCTCCCTAAGTGATGTGTGACCACAATGAGTTTTTGGGATCCTACCAAGCCACTCATGAGTTTGCTAAGACATTTGAGTCCAACTCTCATTAACATTTTTACATTATTTTTGCTGTGGTAAAATGAACACGTCAAGAGCCGGGTGTGGTGGCTCACGCCTGTAATCCCAGCACTCGGGATGGTGCGAGTTCGAGACCAGCCTGGGCTACAGAAGTGAGCTCAGGACCAGCCTCAACTGCACAACAAGACCCTGTCTCAGAAAAATAAAATGAACACGTCATTAAATTTAGCATTTTAACCATTTTTAGGTAGGCAGTTAAGTGGCCTTAGGTGCATCCATATTATTGCACATCTTTAGCCAATTGTCCCTCCCTAAGCCTCCTTCACTCTCAAGCTGAGACTGTCTGCTCATTATACAGTAACTCTGCATCTCCTCCGCCCCAATATCCTGGTGGCTACTGCCCTAGTTTCTGTCCCTATGAATTTTGATTTTCATCTTATTGCTTTTGGTATCTCGTATAAATGAAGGCATACACAATTTGTCTTTGTGACTGACAAGTTTCGTCTAACGTATTGTCCAGTGTTTATCCCTGCTATAGCATGTGTCAGAATTTCCTTCTTTTTAAAGACTGAATTATGTGTTCCATTGCGCTTATACACATTTTGTTTATCTCTTCATCTGTGGGAGGTCACTTGGTTGCTTCTGATTTTTGGCCTCTAGAACAATTCTGCTATGGACATGGGTTCATCAGTATCTGTTTGGGTCTCTGTTTTTATAATTCTTTGGGGTATATATGTTGAAGTGTAGTTATTGCATGATAAATCTATTTTTAATTTTCCAAGGAGCCCTGGGCAGCTTTATATAGTGGTTGTCCCATTTAACATTCTAACCAACAATGCACCAGGGCTCTAATTTCCGTAATTATAGAGTGAAGAAATCTGTAGGTATTCACCCATGATAAATCTACTCCAGCAGTTTCATTTCTCAAATTATTTGGATTCTTTTTCTAAAGTACTCCAAAATTTCATAGTATATAAACTTTATTTTACTTTGCAAACAGTTTAATCATGATCTCAGTGCATCAGCCCCAAACACAGATAGAATCCAGGCCACCTCTTAGGGCCTACATATTAACAGGAGGTAAGTAAACCTATAGCAGTAAGTTTACCATTATCTGAAAATATGTTCTTCTGTCATTGGTCTAAATGCCTTAGAATCTACTCCTGGCATACATCCCAGACATATCTATGGGAAGAAGGAGAAGTGGTCAGTCTTCTCCTGGGTTTGATTTGTGATAGATTTTTTGGAGTATAATGGGTTCTATTTATAGTTCTAGGTCAGGAAATAATTCTGACTATTTGGGTGAGAATGAAGAGAACTGACTTGTCAGTAGAGTTGCATGGCTTCTAGCGAAGCTTAGTAGGTATACTGAGTGAGCAAGGTAGAGAGCCTTCCCAGGGTGACACAGGATGGCTTTGAATGTCCTCGTCATTCCCATATGTCCCATCCTAAGCCTCAGCTTCGCTGTCATTCCCAACTACACTTTAAACTTTCACTTTGGATATCTCATGAGGCAGTGAATTCAACTGTGGTAAACTGGGAGTTTATAGGATCAAACTGAAAATGTTTTTGCCCAAGTCCTTCTGATCTTTGAGATCTTTCGTCAAGGTTTCAGAAAGTCTTCGGATCTCATCACGTGCCTTGAGTAGAGATTTCTCTTCCTTTGTGCTTTCTGGAAGCAAGCACTCTATTGCATTTTCCTTGATTTCATATAACCCCTGCCTTTCCAAAGCAGTAGCCACTCCAGCTTCCAAAACCTCAGCTTTCCTGAGCACTGCATTCTGAGTACATGGGCAGTAATTCAATCAGTCATGTCCACTATGCAAGTCATTCACTGCCAAATCATTTTTGCTTAGTAGTGAGGTGACTGGCTTGAACTTTTGGCCAGCTGGGCCTAATTCCTAGGTAGCACTGCCTGATAATGACTTTTTTTAATTGAAGTCATCATCATAAATAACGAAAAAGCCCCATGTTTACTTCAACATTGTAATAGTTCTAGACAGACATCATGTAGAATACCACCACAGTCTCACAGAGCCCTCTGAGCAGAGGCTTGGGCTGAGTGCTCTGCTGGAACCATCACCAAGTTCTCGCTTTTGTCATTTCATGTGTGCTTTTTAACTGAAGTTCTGAGGGCCATCAGGCAGGTAGCACTGGCTGGAAGCCTTGGCTGGTACGGGTTTTTTTTTTTTTTTTGTCTATTTAGGGTTTCCTTTCTTTCTTTCTTTCTTTCTTTCTTTCTTTCTTTCTTTCTTTCTTTCTTTCTTTCTTTCTTTCTTTCTTTCTTCCTTTCTTTCTTGTGGGGAAGTGGTACTAGCAACTTGACCCAGGGGAAACTGTACCACATGCCCAACCTTATTTTATTTTAGTGAGCCAAGCTCTCACTAAGTTGTTATGTGCCCCAAACTGCAATAAGCTGCAGCCTACTGAGTAGCTGGGCTTATAGACCCAACCCACAGGTACCAATGGATACAGGCCCAGTGTTGTACCCTTGTGGTAGCCCTGTGCTCCTCCACTATGCAGCACTATTGCTTGGTGACCCCAGGAGGCTAAGCCAGACCATCTATGCCCATGGGCACCTCAGAGCCTCTCACATACTGCCGCCTCACAGCCTTTCCCTCCTTTCTCAGTATTTTGTCTCAGGTTTTTTAAAGTACATCTTGGGGATGGGGATACAGTTTAGCAGCCTGAGTGCCTGCCTGGCAAGTGCAAGGACCTGGATTTGATCCCTGGTACTGCATGTGTACTAGTTCTGGGCCAGTCAGACTCCAAAACCAGGCATGGTGGAACACAGCAGTAATCTGAGCACTGTGGAGGCTGAGACAGGAGGATCATTAAAAGTCAGAGCTGCATAGCAAGGCCCTATACCAGATAAATAAACGAATGAAAATGTTTTAAAAAAATTAAAAGCACATCTTCTTAGGGGCCGAAAGGAAACAGCTCCTAGATACAGAACCCCTCAACTTCCTGGAAACCTTCAACTTCTTGGGGAAAGCAGCTACTCAGGGTGCCCTTTGTACCCCTCTGTCCTGGACTCAGGTCTGGCTCCCCAGGTTTGATGCAGACACCCATAACAACACACCCACCCCATCTTGCTGCTGATTCTTGTGTTTCTGCCTTTCTCCACACCCTTTAATCCTGTTATCTTCAAATAAATTTGTATATGGGTATTTAATGAACTGGCATGAACTCTGCTCTTAGTTTTCTTTTTTTTGCGCTTTCCTCTTTCAGAGATTCTTTTCAGGCTTCCCCCTTCCAGCAGGTGCCCCTCCCCACCTCATTGCAAGTTCTTGTTGTCCTCAGGAGTCAGGCCCACCCTCCACCCCCTGGGAAGACTCTGGAGCTTGAGGTAGGGGTGGGGTGGAAAGAAGCTCCAGGGAAACAGTTGCCCTTTCATTCCCTGTGGTCTGCATGGTTGGCAGGGTAAAGTGACTGCTGGGACCCCTGCATGCGCACTTATCCCAGCCTTGGGGACTGGGACCAGCCTGGCCCTCCTTGCTGGGCTAACTGTGCTTGGTGTGCTTGGTGTTTCGCACCACGCTTCCTCTCAGTTCCATGTGCTGCTTCCCCATGGCAGTGTCTCCTAACTGTTCTCACCTGGCCCAGATCCTCATGTGTTCTCTACACAGTTCTCTTGAACGGCAAGTGTTTTTGTTACTGTAAAGTATGAATAACAGTCCATTTTAGTCATGAACAATCTAACAAAATATTTACTTCTACTTTTAATAAATCATAATATATAAAATGCAAATAGCTAGTTCTAGTCAACATCTTCTGATCAAACTTCCTGGCTTTCTAATTAGGGCTCCGAAGGCAGTAACCTCCCCAAAAAGCTGGCCTTCAAGCAGGGCCTCCTGAGACTGTCTTTACTCACTTCTCCTCTCCTAGAGATGTCAAATGCCCTAGTTTGGTCCCCTACGTTAGCACCTGTATGGCATTTCCCTTGCTGGTTTCAAGGGGTCTAAGTGCCTGAACCTTGTGTCTTGCTGAATTGGGTTCACCTCATTAACAAAAGAAAATAATTGATGTTTTTCTATTTTTAGTGTTAGAAAAAGGAAGGAGAAGGAGGAAAGAATGAAGGAAAAGAGAAAGGGGGGAGAAAGAAAGAATGAAAGAGAGAGAAAAGGAAGTAGGGGGTGGGAAGAGAGGAAGGTAAGAGAAAGAAGGGAAGGAAAAAGAAAAAAAATCTCCACAAAGACTGATTCCAAAGGGCCAAACACTGCAACAATACCCCTTTAGTCAGAAATTCATTTCCATAATGGCCGAACTCATACATTATTTGCTCAGCTGATAGAGATCAGATAGACAGACAGACAGATAGATGATAGATAGCCTGCTTTGTTCAGAATTCTGAAGACTTCCTGTCAGCTAATTTGTCCTCTGAATATTTTAGAATTGTAATAGAGATTTTAAAGAAGAAAAGTTATAAGCCAGATCTGCTATAAGACAGTTTCATAGATAACAGAAAAAACTCACAGGATGACAGTGAACTAGTGTGCCTACACCTTAGCTAGACTTCATGTCTCTGAATGTGGAGTTCAGTCATACATCTTACATAGTTTTGCTTCCCTAATCATATCTTTCTAGGTGTGAGATTCACAAGATGAGTGTAGATGAATTGTTTTTGAAATTTGCTGGCTGCCGCTTGCTTCCCGTCCTTTTCTGCTCCTTCTTTTTCTTTGTAATCCAAGTCAGCCTCAACACCAGCCTTGGTCATATTAGAAGCTAGGGAAGGAGTGGCGCTGACATAGCATTATTTGATGGGTGTTGTCCTATCTATTTTTCCAGTTGTTGAAACGAAGCACCCAACCCTCATAGGTAAGAGAAGAAACATCGCCTTTGGCTCACAGTTTGCAGAGGTTCTACTCCTAGTCAGCTGGCTCTGAGGCAGGGTGAGTTGGCAGAGAGGCACTACAGAGGGGAAATAGCCCATGGCAGACAAGCAGGAAGGTGAGAGCACATTAGCCCTCTTTTTATCCCCGGTACTTTATGCAGGCCTGGCCCTTACACCAATACCCTTAATCCTACCCTGAACTGTGCCAAACCAACCAGTGGGCTGATGTGTTAATTGCACACCCTTGATCCCAGCACTACACCTACAGATCCAGCTTCCTCTTCAGAGTCCCTCTCATGAGGCTTTTGGGTAAACAGAGGCCATAGCAGCTATACAAATCCTCACCTACTACCAGCTCTCTGGAGAGATAAGGTACTAAGATTTGTTCTAAGTTATCATATCTCCATGGATAAGTTTATTAACCTGGGAGTAATAAAATAGAAACCAAGACAGATGAGTTCCAGAATAAAGATAAGAGAAAGATCTGTTAGCTGTTGTATTTGTCAGGATGGCCTGTGATAGCAAAGTTTCACGGACTGGTTAGCTGCCACAGTAGACATGCACTTGCTCACAGCTCTGGGAGCTGGAAGACCAATGTCAGGGTGGCAAAAGCATCCCTCTCTGATATGGCCTGCTTCCTTGTGATGGGTGGCTGCCTTCTGGCTGTGCATTCATATATGTGTGTGCATATGTGTGTGTGTGTGTGTGTGTGTGTGTGTGCGTATGTAAGGAGAGAAAGAGATATAGAAATATGTGAGAGTGAGAGACTCTAATGTCTCTTTTCATAGACTAATTATAAGCATTAGAATCCACCTAGATTTCAATTAGCCTTAGTTTCTTAGAGGCTCCAGATCCAAATTCAGTCACTCTGGGAGTCAGGATTTCAATGTATGGATCTCAAGGGACACAAACTTTCAATCCATTGCAGTCCTAGACTTTAGGCTCTTTGGTGCTGGGGATGGACTGTTCTCAGTGAAGGAAGAGGCAGTGAAAGCAAGCATTTTCCAGGTATGAATTCTGACTCGGAAGCCAAATTTCTTCATCTTCGGATGCCTTTGTAAGTCCCACAGAAATTATGGAAAGGGGTGGGGTCATATAAGATCGAGGCCTTACGCCCCATGTCTGTGCCTGGTGGTCTTAGCCCCCCCGTACGTGCTGTGGTTGGCAGGATTCTGAGAGCTGGAGCTATCGCTCCCACTTGCATGGCTGCAAGTTGGGTAGGGAAAGAACAGCAAAGACACCATCTAGCTAGAACCGAGGTCCTGCACGTCACACAGGTGGGATGCTGTTTAGGCCCAGTACTGTCCCCTGCAGCCACCACAGCCGGCTAAGGCTCCACGAGCACCCATCCTGTCATTGTATGCCATCTTCCATTTCTTCTAGGGCTGGTCTTCAAAATAAGATGTACTTTCCTCATTCAAAGCTGGGCTAGGGAATTTGGAATCAAACTACGGATGACGTTAAAAATGCCTAGGGAATTATAAAACTTTTAAAGAACAAACCCCAAACTAATCTAGGGAGTGGAGATCATCCAACTCTTCCCCTCCAGCAAGGCTTCTTCGCCCAAATGTACATTGTGGTCAGGCGTCAGAGGCAATGTGATCCCTCTGTGACACACCACAAAGCTCACCCGGGCAGCCAGAAGACGTGTCTCCCAGGACCTCAGTGGGTGGCTGCCCTGGGTAAAGTTCCCACGCCAGGATCTCAGACAAAGGAGCTGTCATAAATGTTAACATTTGCCACTTCATCCTTAACACTCTTTGCTTGGCACTGGACACCTATACTAGTGTTGATGGAAAGACACCATGGGGAAAGAAATGGAGGAACTATACAGAAAACAGAGGAGAACGCGAGTTGGGATGTTTTGCTCCTGCATAGTGCTACTCATTCTTTTATGTAGCTGACACTGCTGAGCTCCTGCAGGCTGGGAACTAGCTGCTCAGTGCTCTGGTAGCATAGGAGCCATCTCAGACATGCAAGCAACTGAGAAGGAAGCTGGCGTTTTCATTATGCAGGCAGCAAAGAGACAGTGGATCTGGGGTAGAGAGCAACCCAGTACCTGTGTGACAAGTGTGAATGTTGGGATTTGACCTTGGCCAACAGGAAACTGTTGAAAGTCTTACCATGCTAAGAAATCACTTGCAGGCCTGGTAGATAGCTCAGTGGCTTAAGCACCTGCCTGGAAAGTGTGAGGTCCTGAGTTTCATCCCCAGTAAAATGAAAAAGAAAAAGAAATCACTTGGGTTTGGAAGCAGAGGGATGTACAAGCTCAAGGTGGGGAGACCAGGGCAGAAGATGAGAGCTCCCCACAGATGGATGGAGATGACGCTGATGTAAGTAAGTGCAAGGAGGGAAAGAAGCGATGGATTCCAGCTATGCTTTGCATACAGAATACACAGAACTTAGCTCTGGGCCGCATATGATTCAGGAGCACAAGACAGGATCGCATCCTTCTCCTAGGATGAAAGAATAGTTGATAGCTACATACATTAAGATGGAATTAAAGAAGTTTAAAGAAGAACATCAACAGTTCACTGTGAACGCACTCACTGTGCCGTGGGTGTGTCATAGTCCAGGAGACTATTTCAACTGTGGAGAAGACAGTCAGAAGCACAGCTGCGGAAGTCAGAGGGGTGAGCGGGGTGGGAGACATAAAAGGTGCCACACTGTGTAGCTCCTCTGCAGACCCATGGGATGGGTAAAATCAGCCCAGGATAATAGCAGTGTAGAGGTAGCAGGGAGGAAAGTAAAAATCCCCATGGCAATAGCTCCAATCTTAAGAAATATGCTCAGGGGATATGTGGTATAGGTAGCTATTCTCTCGCCTTCATCTAGACAATCCTATCCAACAAATGATGGCCTTCTTGCCGACTGAGCCAAAATGCAAAATTGGATTCGTTTTCAACACAACACTGCAGAAGTTTCTGCCAATAGATCAGTACTGGCAAAAGAAATAAATCCCGATTGACTTTCTGGCTTTTATTCAAGGATTAGTAAGTTTTTCTAAGAGTGAGGATCTCTTTTCAATATCCAAATATTTAAATAAGCCCACATCATGGAAGTTCTATTTGTTCAGCCAATAGATGAAACTTACTGCTCATAAAATACCAGAGTAACCTGGAGGCCCCCTTCTATCAGTTAGGCATTGCTGCCTTAGGCCAGTGATTCCTCTAGTGTGGTCCCTGGGGAGATCATGATAGAAGCACAAATTCCCCAGGAACTACTCCAGATTTGTTGAATAGGAAACTCACAGGTATTATAAAAAGCCCTCCAAGTGGTTTCCAGGCAAGCCAGGGATTAAGAACTACTACTGTAGAGGTTTCTAGAGTTCTCTGCGAAAAGCTAAAGCAGGAAGAGCACAAGGTTGAGCCATGCCAGCATAACTTAGTGAGACCCCATCTCAAAATATTGAAAAGCAGACTAAAAAGGAGTATAGACATAGTTCAGTGGTAGAACCTTCCTCAGTTCAAACACCAGTATTGAAAACAAATTAACACATGATACTTTGAAGTAGGCTGTGTTCTTGGATGTAACTATGTAATGTGTCTGGGTTTTCAAAACTGCACCATGTTCTTAGGGGCTTTTAAAATTCCTGAGAAAATAGAAGGTGTTTTGTTAGGTAATAAAAGCATACTTGATTGAAGACTGACTATGGCAGGGCTGGAGAATGTAAGGAGAGATGGACACTGTAGTCTTGAACTTCTAAAAGCAAAGTCTGTCCTCAGAAGACTTTCTTGGGGACAGTACGGTCAAACAGTTTTTCTGCACAGCAATGACCTTCAAACTATGTTTCACCTGTACATTAATTATGTCTTTAAAGGAGATGCAGAAAGACAAAAGGACCGTGATAGCTATACATGGTTGTTATGTGCAGAGTGACAGCCCCAAGTCTCCTAACCTGCAATGACCTCCAGAGCCCTACAGAAGTGGTGTCAGAGAGAATACAAGTCCCATATATGCCAGCAGAGTGACCTGGGGCAAGTTTTCTTTAGTTTAAAGTGAGGGGACGTGGGAGAGCTGGGAGGGGATAGGAAACAAAAAGGAATAAAATGTGAATATACATGAACCAATTCCCTAAGAGGAATGTAATTATCATACATCACAAACACATACTAATAAATGATCTACCCAGGCATGAAAAAGCACAGATGAACAGTAAAGTATATATTACTAAGTGAAAACAGGCAGTCTGGATATCCTTCATGTTATATGATTCCAACTATATGATCATATGGAAAAGGCAAAATTATGGAAACAGTAAAAGGATCAGTGATTGCCAGAAGTTAGAGGGAAGTGTGTGGGTGGAGCCCAGGATTCCCAGGCAGTCAGAGGCCCTTGGTGATGTAATAACAGTGGATGCTTCCCGGTGTGCATTTGTCAAAACCTGTAGAAGATGGAGCACTAAGAGCAAACCTACTGTGCACTCTGAGGGTTCGTGCTACATCAGTACAAGGTTACACACTATCCCTTGAGTGCCACCCTCCTACAGGATTTAGATGGTGGGAGGCCTTGGTTCACAAATGCTTTTTTATGTACAATTTGGCTTGGCAAACTTTTGTTTTTATTTTCTAACTCTGCGTCTAGTGACAAACATGACCCAGGAACATAAGTTTTCCAGAGCCGTGTAGTGTATTAAGCTCGTGAACTGAGGCACAGAACCAACCGAGCTGGATGAGAACTGAGTCAAGTTCTATGGTCCAGCTCAATGTTGACCTTGCAGGGAAATTTGATTCAGTTCTCATCCAATTTCGTTTGTGACCAGAATCACAGAAAAAATTCAGTTCATGAACTAAGGTACAACTGCTCAGGGCCAAAGGCATGTTGTGGGTGGTCTGCATCTTCTGCTCATTTTCCTCCTAAGCCCAACACTTGCTCAAAAAATAGTTTATTTTTTTAAAGTTCATCTGTAGAATATAAATAAGAATACTTACTTTAGAGTCTGCTGTAATATTCATATGAGATATTATAGGTAAAATTAATTTGAATTTCCTCCCTGTTTTGTAGATGGCAAAATGCCACCCTACCCATTAGATATTCACGTTGAATCCCTGGAAACTGCATGTTATTTTACAAGAAAAAAGGATGTTTATGCTTGTGTTTAAGTTAAGGGTCTTGAAAGAAGGCGTCTCTCCTGGGTTATTTGGGTAGGCCCTAAACACAAGCACATGTATACCTTCTAGCCCAGTGCTTCTCAACCTTTCTAATGCCATGACCCCACAATACAGTTCATGTTGCAGTGACCCCAAACCAAAAAATAATTTTGGTGGCTACTTCAAAACTGTAATTTTGCTACAGTTATGATTCGGAATGGCTTTAGGCGACCCCTGTGTTTTGGTCGTTTGACCCCTGCTGGGGTCACGACCCACAGGTTGGGAACCACTGTTCTAGGTTAACCCATGGAGAGGATGATGTGAAGGCAGAGGAGGAGATCTGACCGTGCTGTCACAAGCCCTGGAAAGGCAGGACAGCTAGTGCTGCTGGAAGATCAGGGTGGGGGGTCGGGAGGGGGCAGGCGCTCCACTACAGTCCCTGGAGAACCGCTGCCTGCTGGATTTGGGACTTCTAATCCCCAGCACACACTATGAGATGATTAGTGTCTATGTCTTAAGCCACCAATTCTGTTACAGCAGCCTTGGAAAATTACTACACTTAATAAAACCTGAGCATGAGACATCCCTGCCCAACAGAGAAATGGTTTTGCAGTCCTGGGTCCTATGATCCTAACTCTTCATGGTCTTGGAGATGTGCTCTTCCCCCTAGGAATACAGGGATGCTGCAGAGCCAGGATTAACTTTCAAACACACAGTGAGCAAGGACTTCCATATCTTTAAGGAGAGGAGCCCAGAAGAGAACAATGTATACCCGAGGAGCATTGAATATCCAGTGCCCCCAAATGCTACACATACATCTAGTTCTTGAAGAGCTCATTCCCTAACCAGCTTAGACAGGAAGAGGCTGAGAGACACGGCTGCCATGTATGTTATATATCTGTCAGGAAATGGCTGGAATCACTTGAAGCTTAATATAGTGGATTCAAGAGGGACTCACAGATGGCACAATTTGGGACTTTTAACTTTTCCTGGTAGGGAGTTGGCAGAGGCTAGGGTAGAAGGGAAGGAAGGTGGACATGGGAGAAGGATCTTACCTCTGACTCAAGGGAAGTAGGACTACAGGTGCATTGCCAGCTCTGATTGCCAACTCAAAGTAGAAGACAGTTCAGAAGCTTCATCTTGGGGGTTCACACAGCTCCCAGATAGCCTACCTGGAGAGTACTGTATGGCCAGTGCCACACAGAGCACTCGTGCATAAGCCTGTGAAATAACCAGCTAGTGTATGTTTCAAGTGTGGCACACTGCATGTTTGTGTGTGGATTTCTTGAATCTTCATGGTCAACATTTTGATTCTTTCATGTTCCCTTTGAAAAAAACTTACTTTTCTGTATCCCAGGGGGAACAAAGCATTCCTCAGCCAATTCAATACTTTTATTTACCTTTCTTCAAAGAGTATCAAGAGCCAGTGGGAATGGAACCTGGCACTGGAGGGCATACCTGGCAGGTACAAGACCCTGGGTTTAATTTCTAACACTACAAAGAAATCTTGTGAGCTGTGGTACTTTGTGTCTGGATGTCCCCCGACCACTCATGCAATCATGCGGGTAGGCTTTTCAGAGGTGACTGAATCTAGATCTTGTGGCTGATTTGTGGTCTGGTGCTGGGACTGGGTGTGTGAGTGGCGCACTCACTCTAGGTGGGTAGCCTGCACACTGTACGAGAGATGAGAAAAGCTTGCCCCTCCCTTTTGCTCTTATTGCTTTTGCCATCTTTTACTGCCATGGAAAACTGCCACTCTGCCATGCTACTTTGTCCTAGAGCCAGCTGGTTATGGATTAAACCCTCTACAAACTAAATAAACCTTTCCTCTTTTAACTTTGGGTGCCAGTTATTTTGTCTCAGCAATGAGAGAAAAATAACTAAGACACCAGGTGACTTGATCCCCTTCTCCTCTCCCCTCTCGCCCTCCCCTCTCTTCTCTCTGTCTCTTGACTTTCAGCACTTAATGTCTCTTATTAAGGAACACAGGCAATTAGAATTTATGAAGAAATTCAGAACCCCAGGCTTACTGCATCTTCACAGAGAATGGGAGCATCTTCTTAAAAGCTAAAATAACTTGCAGCTATGTTTTAGTGGCTCCCTTATTGCTTCTACAATGTGCCTCTACCTATCTTTCTTTCTTTCCTTTTTTTTGGCTTTTTTTTTTTCTTTGTCTTTTTGAGACAGGGTCTCACTATGCAGTTCAAGCTGGCCTTGAGCTCACTTTTGTAGCCCAGGCTGGTCTCGAACACACACTGATCCTCCTGCCTCAGCCTCCCAAGTGCTGGGACTACAGGAAAACGCCACCACACCCAGCACTAGCTTTTATCTAAAGGGTTTCTTTTGTTGTTGTTGATGTTTTACTTTTTTCTTTCTTTTCTTTTCTATTTTTAAATTTTTTTTTATTTTTTATTTTTTTGTCTTTTTGAGACAGGGTCTCCCTGTGCAGTTCAGGCTAGCCTTGAGCTCACTTTTGTAGCCCGGGCTGGTCTTGAACTTACATCGATTCACCTGCCTCAGTCTCCCAAGTGCTGGGACTACAGGCATGCACCACCACACCCGGCTTCTACCTTTATTTCTATTGGCTGAGTGCATCCGTCCTCTAGAGTTTGACAGTGTGTTCAGACTCTGAGTAGCCTAACCACTAAAACTGATTATCTTTCTTTTCCTATTTTTGGTCCTGCCCTCCTTCCCTGCCTCTATCCTTCATCCTTGCCTCCCTCCTGCCCACCCTCCCTCCTTCTTTGCTTCCTTCCTGCCTTCTTCCTGCCTTTTTCTTGTGTCAAATGCCAGCCCAACAAGAGATTTCTCTTTATTGGTTCTTAGATCAGTAAGACCGGTCTCCTCCATCTCAAAATATTCAGTTTGGATTATTTAATAGATTTGTGACCTGATGCTCTTTAAAGAATAGAAATACAGTTTTTAGAAAGATAAAATTTTTTGTTCATGGTCATCTGTTAAAAATCAAGAATATGATTGTTGGAGGATGCAGGAAGCCAAGAAATTGATCAAGTATGTGTAAGTGGTACTGGGCTTCCCTGCCGGGAGCAGAAAGCTACCCCAGTGCTGAGAAAAGCATCCTGTCTGGTTCAGGCCAGCTATTGGTTGCTGGGTAGCCTTATGTCATTGGATGCAAACTTTGTAAAAGTATAAATAAAGGACTGTTGCTGTGTGAGTTGAGTTAGTCTCGCCCATCAGGCAGACTGGTGACCACCTAGCCCAACTTTTCATCTTGTCTCTTTCTCATTCCTACCGCTGTGTCTCCCCAGGGTTGAGCTGTTTGCAGTAAGATCAATGGATCCCTACATATGATTCCAAGTTTTGAGTTCTATTCCATTCGTTGATTGTTCTAACAGGTACCCTGCAGCTCAAGGTTTGGGTTGCATATCGATTTGTAGCCAGTGGTATCATCAACCTTCTTAAAGGTTTCCTGACTATCTCTTCTATAGCATTTCTTCAGTGAGCTCTGTGAACATATCTTTTTCTGTCTCTTTTCAAAAGAGAAATACTGGTTCCCTCTTCATGCCATGGATTCCATTTCTAGTCAAATGACCCACCTCTTACCAGGGGCCAGCAGCGTCTCTATGAGTGAGTCTGTCTACAGAGCCTGTCAAAGCAGGGGCCTTGGAGAATAGCTGATGTCCTTGGCTTGGTTACGTTCTGTTCTTGTTAAGTTATATGAGCAATGGTGTGTTATAGCTGGGGACAGAAGGCAGGAGGAACAAATATAAGACCTCAAAGGGTGGACAGAGGAGCGCCTCCAACACATGGGCTCACTTAGCTGGTCTAGAGCCTCAGGCAGTTTACAGCCTGTGTGTCCTCCCTGGAATGAGCTTCCAGGGACTACTTCCTTTACACTCTGCCCCCAGGTAAAACTATGGAATACAGCTCAATTTGTAATTATTTCTTCTTTTAAAGACATCCTATAAGGAAACCTCATGTCATTATTGCTCATCCAAACCAGTTTTCAGTAACCGTGTTATAAAGGGTTTCTGTCATCTTTCCTAACCATCTCTTGCTAGAGAAGTCTTTCTATTCTGTTTGCAGGAGAAAAGAAAGTAGCTGAGCACAGACCATCATTGAAGACAGCCCCAAACACCTTTCACACCGCCCTCAAATCTTGGTCTTCCCTAGGATGGAAGACCAGAAGCCATTCTCATGTTCTTCCTACCTCTTACAATTCCAGCACATTTGTCATTGAAGTTCCAGCTCTGTGAGGATGCGTCCCACATGCTGCTTTTGGAAGGTCATTTTTTCTTCAGCAGTGCTTCTAACACTCCTCCAAGCTGGTGGCTCTGCACGCTGCTTTGGCACTTACTTCACTTCCTGGCCCCTGGCTTCCTTCCTGCCCCTCCTCAGTTATCCACTTTTAGCACCCATGGTTGGGCTGTCCACACCCTTGTCTGCCTGTTCTTGTCTGAAGTGGATGTCTCCAACGCTAGTCGGGTAGCTGTGAATGTGTGAGGGGCTCCTTTGCTGGCCCTATCTTTCATGGATGTAGGACCTGTCTCATCACCACTTGTGCTTGCCACTGAGTAGGGCTTCCATTTCCCATGCCGTTCTCAGTTGCACCTGTCCTCTGTCATGCAGTTCAAATTAAAGCACTTTCAGTAGCCTTCATGTCCTCTGAACTCCCATTATGCCATGTAGGAATAATTTCCTATATCATGCTACTGTTCTGCTTATGATAGCCCAGGGTCAAAAGGAGAAATTTTTCCTTTTCTTCCTTTATTTTATTTTTTATATTTTTAACAGGGCAGTCTAGTACAGGGTCTACAGGGTCTCACTACACAGATGAGACTCCTAGTGACCCTCCTGTTTTCAGCCTCCCAAGCACTGGGATTATAGGCATACATCACCACGCCCAGTCTCAATTGCAGTCTCAGTGCAAACTGGGTGTGTGGGGAGAGCAGCACAGCACATGGGGGATCCAGCTCTGCTCCCTGCAGCCTGCTTAAGCAGGTGCTTTAGTCCACTGAGCTATCTGGCCAATGCATTCTTCCCTTTCTAGGAACAACATGGAGTATAGAAATCATCCAATGCTGTGAGGAAGGTTCTGAGGTGTGCCAGAGAGCAGCACAAATGTGCGTACGGCTGGGCTAAGGCATCTACTCCAAGGACAAGCAGGAACAGGAGGTACAGGCACCGTGCACTTGCCATTCTGGGTTGGGTGTTCCAACTAAAGTGCGTGGAAAGCACCATGGTGCATATCTTTTGGAATGTCCCATGATAAGCACAAACAGGTACCCCATACATATTTATGGACTGTCTAGTTGACATTTATGTGTGGGTGAGCACTGTCACTTAATGTCAAGAGAATATGGCCCAGCAGAATGACAGTGACGTGCTTTGCCAAGATCTTCTGTCCTTGTGGAGGAGAGGGCTTCCGTCTGCGAGGAAGGAGAGGGCTGGGTACTCATGCCACTTGCTCGTCTCTCCTACAGGCATATGTGAGCCCCTCACTAACTCCATAGTTCCTTCCCCAGATTTCTTAGTGTTGAATGTGTTTGCTGAGTTTCTATTCCTCTGCCTCGATTCAGAGCCAAGTGGTTGTAAGTGAAAGTAATCCAAATAAAATGTCATAAGTCTGCGTATCAAATGCTTCAATTGTCAACCCTATAAACAGCCGAGAGCTGGAGAGCACTCCTTGAGCAACCTTGCCTGTGGCTGGCTTCTCTTGTGTTCCCCACCTTCCAGCTTTCCTCTTTTTCTTTTCCTTCTTGCCTTCAAAGAAACTTGGCTTGCCATTTCTCTCACTTATGGCACCTTCCTCGTCAGCATTATCAGCAACCTGAGGGAAATGGTTCGGGACCTGCGGTCTCGTTTCCACACATCTCCTTAGGATTTTAACAGACATCAACAGCAAAGGATGGAGAGAGGAAAACTAGCAGTGAGCAAGACGGCAGGAGAGAAGAGGCCAGGGGTGGTCAAATACCCCGAATGGATACTTCTCATGCTAGCTCATTTTGGTTCCAGGTCTGTGCTGAGAATTCTGGGAGAATTGAAGAGTGGATCTTACCCCTAGCAAACTAACAGCTTACCCAGAGGCAGGACATGTTTATTTTAAGAATTGCTATAGTTTCTCATTGACAGAAACAAGGGTAGTTTAAAGTTCACAAATCAGGTTTGGTGCTGTGTAACCTGGTAAATTAACTAACCTCTCAGAGATTCAGTTAGGACATAGAATCAGCGTTACTATTTATTTCATATACATGAGAAAACAATCTTGTAATGCTACATATGCTGAACGAATATTATGAGAATTTAACCAATGTTTGCATTAGTCTAAATAACTGATTATGACCTGTCAATCAATAGGGTCAAGTACCATTGATATTAGTGGCTCATGTTGATATCAATTCAATGAAGTAAAAAAAAAAAAAATGGAGATGTAATTATCTTATCCCATGCCTGGAATTGGCTACTAAGCATGTCTGTCATCAAACACAGCTTGACAGCTATTTTAGGTTGGTTTCAGAATTTATTCAGATCTTCTAGCTCCACAAGAGACTCCAACATGTTTCAAAGTAAAGCTCAGTGTCAGGCATCAGCTCTTCATCTCTGCTGTGGCCCTCCTTTGTTCAACTTTCATTCATTCTCTCATGGGTCCTCTGACTGAGGTAGCTGTGTGTCCACATCGGAAGCCTTGGTCCTGCATCTGACCAGAGGACTGGCCCAGCTGAGCTGTTCTTGGATGGGGTGTGTGGGGCTCAGATGACTCTACCTCCCTGGAGCAAATACATTTGCAGCTCCCTTTTCTCTCTCTGGTGCTTCCACTTTTTTGAGCAATGCAAGTTATGAAGCTTCCAAGTAACCCTTAGACTTCCTCTCCATAGAAGGATTTGCTGCACAAAGGGAGGAAGGAAATTAGAAGCCACAGAACAATTAATAGCTAAATGAGCCCGCATGAAATATTGCCTAGTAAGTGAGTCACTCTGCTGGGCTGTCCAAAGAAGAAAGCACACTTTGTTCTCCTTCATTGGCCAAAATGAACCAAAACACAGTGCCAGTAAGTGTGTGTGTGTGTGTGTGTGTGAGAGAGAGAGAGAGAGAGAGAAACAGAGAGAGACAAAGAGAGACAGAGAAAGAGAATATGAACTTTTTATTTGCCTCTGTGGCACTGATTATTCTGAGCGGGGGGAATGTAAAATCCTGAAATAACTAACAAAGAGACTCAATTTTCATACTAGGAAAGAAAATGTTACATAAATATTTGACACTTGGAAATGACTTCATCTGCCTGAAGGAGATGAAGAGATTTCACAGACCTCCTTGAGCTGCAGGCTCTGACTTCCCCGGGGCCCAGGTACACAGCAGCCCCTGGAAGGAATCTGCCCCGGGTACCTGCCAGTGAAGTCTCCTCATCCTCCTACTAGGTAGAGGAGACTGGGCCAGGCAAGCTGCAAGAAGGCACATGCCACAAGAATGTGAGTCTCCCTCCAGGCAAAGAGCTGGGGAAACCCTGACAAGCAGGCTCTGGAGCTTGTCTTCTGCTGCGGAGGCCCTTGCTTTTCTCCCCAGAACCAACTCCTCGTTCCTCAGCTTCCACAACTCCCTTGCTTGTCTTCCCATACCACATCTCCCTTAGCTTTGACAACAGAGTCTTTGACCCTTTCCAGCCTGCGCATGTCTCTGCATGCATGTGCATACATGAAATAAAGAAAGATAGTTTCATGGGTAAGTTTAGAGTGTCACCAAGCAGTACTGCCTTAGCTTTCAACTCTCAAACCTCTCTTATGGAAAGTACATTTGATAAGGTCATTCACCTATTTTGTTTATTACTTACTCCTTGACGGGCCAGAATAGGGAATCTACACTGTTGACTTTGAAAACTACAAATTCTAAGTTTGAAAGAGTTTATTAGGCTTTGCCATATGAAACATTCAAGGATATGTCTTCCAAGGGTGGAGATTCAGTTGCCACCATCCATCTTGAATCCTTGTGTGTAGCACCTTGAAGCTGTTCAGGAGAGGTGTATTACAGGATGCATTTTCCAGAAAGTCCTCCGCAGATGACCTACTGTGGGAGGGACAAGGTTGAAGAGCACAACTCAGACGTGTGGCTTTTGCAGTCACGAAGCAGTGACTTCACATGGCTGCTCTCAGTAGTACCCTGGCTAACCAGACATGTGACTGTGGCCACAGGAGACCTCGAATGCTTCTCAGTGTGGTTCGGCTCATGAGGCCATGGTTGGTAATTTGGGAGAGTCAAGAGACATCTAGAAATCTGAAATATTGGGACGCCTATGTTTGGGACTTACACCAGCTAGGCTGAATGCATTTCCTGCTTGCCATAGTCCAACACAAAGCTCATCCCTTGTCTTAACAATTGAAGATTAGAGTAAATGGGACCCAGAAAGAAAGCACAATGTATATTAGATTGCTTCCAGGAATGTGCCAACTGAATTCCTCTGTCTTTCTGGCTGTTCCTATCTGTACTCTCCCAGAAGGAAGCATCTTATTGCCCCTTCCCACTGTTATATTCACACCAGAGAGCAGGGGCAGAAGACTATCTTTTCTTTGTTCAGTGCACTAAAAATTATGTTCTTCCATGGTTCTAGTGGAAAATAACCAGAAAAAAGAAATCGGAGGGATGAGATATTCTTAGGCAAAAATCTCCACTTAAAATCACAGAGATAACTTCAATTTGTATGTTTTCAAAACCAGTGTTTTAAGGCATTAGGGTAATTTCATGTGAATAACGGAAGGTCTGGGAGAACCTGAATTACGAACTGAACTGTGTTTTTCTTTTTCTTTTTTTTTTTTTTTTA
>PVJA010015682.1:0-44970 GCA_004027025.1 Myocastor coypus
AGCATGGGCCTTCAAAGAGTTTTTGAAGTCCTGTGTCTGTCGGAGCGGCAGGTGCATGCCACAGAGAGGTCCTACCTAAGTGCAGGCCCAGTCGGAGAGTGTGGGCCTCCAAAGATATTTTGAAGTCAATATCAAGTAGCAACTTAGACTTTCCCACTTGTTTGCTCACAGGTAACATGAGGATGTGTGGGGTAAGGGTACTGATTTGGGGTACTCGGCCGAATCTCCTCAGCTCATCCAGAGCTTAACAGGGAGGCTCTGCTCATGGTCTCCCAAGGAAAACAAATAGTACTCAGGATGACCTAAGTAAAAGATGACCTAAGTGAAGACACACGCAACTAATTACAAATTAACAAGTTCTAACCAAACCCAGTGTAATTTCTAACTGAACCCAGTGTAAAATATGGAAAATCATGGATAAGAGTAGCCGGGGAAAATGGAACCTTTTAATTCAGTGTGAACCATAAGAACTTGAGATATATATAATTTAAATATTGATTTTGTTTTCCTGATGCTAATACCACAAAAGAAAAAGCTGACCTGCCTTAGATGACGATTCTGAAGAACTATACCTTGACTGTGAGTTACATCACCGCATGCATGTTCAGTGTCATGAATTAATAGATTCACGGATAAGAAATTTGTACAACAATTCAATGAATTTTATGAACACAAGAACCTTGGGAACCTGAGAAAACGACTAGCAACACTGACCAGAGTTTGAATTAGCTGTCTTCTTCCAGGAGCGCAGTGTCACCAACAGGGTCGCATCGGCAGGGTGCTTCTTGCCCTTCCTTCGCCAGAGTCACGCACCCACTCCTGTTTTCCCTGCACCTTCATTCGGTACGCACACTTAGCAATGACAGCTAATAATTAAGCTTAATGAACAGAACTGAAAGACCAGACCTGAATTTCATACGTATGCAAAAACTGCACTGCTCTTTCAAGCGATGACAATTCTAAATGTCAGAGAATTTCTAAAACCAATAGATCTGGAGCGAAGAGGAAATTTCAAACCCCAAATAACTCACAAAGTCATGTACAGGCAAAGACGGTGTGTTTTACTTAATGCAGTCAGTATCATTAATTATATTTTAATATAATTAATGCCACCTTTTTAGCAATCCAGCAACTTTTTTTTTTTTTTCCCAAGTGAGAATTCCCTGTAATATTTTAGGTAAAAACACTGACATTGGTCAGTTTATTTTACACAATAATACAGATCAATGTGTACACAGGCCAATCAAATTTGAATTCAAAGAGCTGTGCCCAGGGGTGCATTGCAGTAGCAGTGTTTGTTGTTGTTCACATGGCTCCGAATTCAGCCTCCTACGTCACAAACCAACAAATCAAGAAGTTAGAGATACGTCTGCTATAGTGAATATCACACAAGAAACGTGTGCATGAATTTGAGAACAATTAGAACTGTTTGGGGATTCATGGTCCATTTTAGTTTTAGTAATAAATATACTAATTCCCTGGGGTTGCCATCACTGGTCATTACTGGAGGCGTGATTTCACACTGCAGTCCTGGGGCTGGGGAGATAACTCTGCGGCACAAGTGCCTGCCTGGCAAGTGCAAGGTTGTGAGTTCAAACCTCAGTCCCGCAAAACAAACAAACAAACAAACAAACAAACAAATAAATAAAAACAAAAATAAAAATAAAACTGAAGTTCTTTACTCACTGTTCTGGGGCCCAGAAACTCGTCACACCATAAGGCTCTGTGCTTCACAGATGTCCTAAGAGTCATCCATCCCATAGATCTCCCCTGTATGCTGGTGGCACCCAGCACCTGTGGGGTCCTGTATCTCTTGATCTCACTCTGATCTCACTCTCCAGCTCCAGGTAACTTTGTTCTATGCTTCTTTTGTGTTATCTTTTAAAAACCCACTGTTTTTAGGACCAATTTTGTTAATCTAGGATTATTTCATTTTGATATTTTTAGTGCGTACTTGCAAAAACTCATCGAATGCATAAGTTCACATTCACGTATAACTGGGTTTGAGACTCAGGTACATCTTTTGGGAGTTCAAAGTTCAGGACCTACAATTAGTAGTGTCTGAATAATCTGTCTGATATCCTACCACTTTCGACATTCTTTCAAAAAGATTAAGGAAAAGAAAAAAACTTGCCTCACTTTGAATGTCAGAGGATAATCTATGGTTATAATTAGTAATTGAAATAACTCACTTCTGCTGGGATGAAAGAACTTTCAAACAATATAAAATTGGCTTAGACAAATCCTGTAAGAAATGCTTGTGTTTTGGTGTAATGTTTCCCACATGAACACGTCTAAATATGCTATGTAATTTTTGTTGTCATACAAGTGTATTGTTCCAGGAATTTTAAGCAAGCAAAAAAAGTTTTAAAAATAGAAGGACACAAATATAGATTTGTAACGTAGTTGTAGTTATGGCATCAACATTAGCAACGCCAGAAAAAATGCAGCAAGACAGGAAGAAAAGGTTGAAATGACAAAGAAACAAAAATACAAATTGAAATGAAAATAATGAGTATTTTCCAGTAATCAGAAAATTGAATAGAGAAAGCACAACATGCCAACCAAGACACCTGTGCACTGGGAGGGTCTTGCATTCTATAGCGCCTTCGCATCACTAACAGCCTTATCTCATATTCTGTGCCTACATTACTGTGGCAACCAATTTCCATAGGACCAGATCAGCTCACAGTCTATGCCA
This sequence comes from Myocastor coypus, assembly GCA_004027025.1. NCBI lineage: Eukaryota > Metazoa > Chordata > Mammalia > Rodentia > Myocastoridae > Myocastor > Myocastor coypus. The sequence continues at coordinate 2,702 of PVJA010015682.1, forward strand.
CCTCCTTCCAGCCGAGAGGGTTCTCTGAGTTTCTAGCTGATGTGCACCTGGGGGAAGGTGCACCTGGGGTGTCACTAATGAATGAGCTGGCAGTGTTAAGACGGTTTCTGCTCCATGGAGCAGCACGTGGCCAGCGGTGCATTCTAATGGATAAGATTCCTTCTTTGCTTCCCCAAGCAACTACCTCTGAGATGCAGCTCATAAGCCATCTAGGAATGCCCTTCCTCATACAGCACAGAGCGGCAATACCTGTGCCATGCTCTTCATAAATGGCTGAAAAATATGTCTTTGTAATGGCCACTTAACTTTTGGAGTTTTATTTTTTGTACCTGGAGTCAAATTATCTTTTCCTTTCTTTTTTTAAGCATGTGTATTTAGTACAGGGCTTACAGGGTCCTATCTCACTGCACAGATAGGACTCATAGTGATTCTCCTGTGTTCAGCTTCCCAAGCCCTGCGATTACAGGTGCGTGCGTCACCACGCTCAGTCACAGTCGCAGTCTCAGCATGCCCCAGGGGCAGGGCCAGCATGGCATGTGGTACCAGGGGTCAGACCCCAGTCCTTGTGCTTGACTAAGCAGGTGCTTTGGTCTGCTGAACTATCTGCCTGGCACCTGGAGTCAAAATTTCAAATAAAATTTTTAACAATAAATTTTTGTCTGAGGTTTTTGTTTTAAGTAATTCCCTAGTCAAAAATGTATGTGTCTGTTTATTTGGTTTATGCAATGATTTATCATTATTCTAAAATTCTCTTGTTATATACTAAAATGAACCTTGGTTTAAAAATCAATCAATTTATTAAGATATATGCTTACATGAAAAAGTTATAGTCTAGCTAAATTTGGGGTTTGATTACTCAATTAAAACCAAAACAATAATAACAACAAAAAACTTGGCACAGGTGTTTTAGAAGCCTCACATTGAAGTAACAAAGTCATACATCACTTAATTAAATGTCTACTTTTTCTTTATCCAATCTGACATTCTTTAATAATTTGCATTTCACTTTAAAAAAAATCTCTTTACTCTTGGATTACAGGAAAAGAATCAAGTTATCTACTGTGATCACAATGGTCATTTTTTTAAGGCAATCTATGTCATAGATATTCAACAAATACTTCGTAGCAAGCTTTCTGTAGGCATTCAAAATGCCAAGACAAGCATGCCTGACTTTCTGAGCTCAATGCTGAACAGCCGTGGGTGAAGTCTCCCAGGCCTCAGGGCTGAACTCAAAGAGCACCAGAGTGAACAAGGATGCACAGAAGCTGCACCTTTACACTGACAGATGGAATGAATATTCTTAGTATTTTTATGTTATGCTAAATAACTGGCTTCTTTAGAACACACTCAGAGATAAGAGATAATTAACATGGGAATTTAATCATACCAAACGAAATCTCAGGCATGGGTAAAAATGATCAGGTCAGATTTCTTATGTTCATCTGAACCCCATAGAAGAGACAGACTTGGCACATTTGCCAAGAAGCCATTTTACTATAAAAGTTTAATTCCTATAATTGCGTATAATATTTCCCTTGTGTGTATAGGATATATATGAGTTGTCCATATTTAAAATAATTACTTTCAGCCGGGCGTGGTGGCTCACGCCTGTAATCCCAGCACTCGGGAGGCTGAGGCAGGAGGATCGGTGCGAGTTCGAGACCAGCCTGGGCTACAAAAGTGAGCTCAGGACCAGCCTCAACTGCATAGCGAGACCCTGTCTCAAAAAAAAAATAAATAAAAAATAAAATAATTACTTTCATATTGTCATTTTTATCCTAAAGAAATTAAAAGTTCATACCTTCCACTGGTCTTCCTATAGCATTGTCATTCAAATATATTTTGTCCACTAGTCCTATCCGTGTCAAATAATGAGGGCAGATTATAAATACTTGTGATCTTTCTCTGATGAATAGGAGCAAGGAAAGTCTATCTGGTTGGTGAAATCCTGCCATCAGTGAAACCTCCTTTAGTTCTTCCTAGAGGTTATTGGGGAGGTTATTTGACCTCCAGCAGATGCTCTGCTACTGCTTTGGTCTACCAGCACTTGCCTTGTCTTCTGGCTTTTGTTGAAATCTAAGCATCCAGCGCATTTATCCTTGCTTTTCTGCCCCTCCTGTCTCTTTCTCCTCATTCTGTCTTAACTTCTTTTCCCAAAAGCAGCAACTTAAATCTTCCTTTGCTTACATTACCCTACAAAAAAGTAAACAAAATTCAAATTTGGGCTAACAACAAAGTCAGGTTCTACAAGCTCAGATTTTCATGGTAAGTCTGCATTGACATTCAGCAGACAGCTTATATCCTATCTGCAAACATTAGTAGATTGTATTAAAACACACTCTTTATTTGACAGAACTCTAGAAGACATTATGGATGAGTCTTAGGTCTTTAATATTTTTTGCTTGTTTGTTTTTTGCAGAACCAGGGTTTGAACTCATGACCTTACATTTGCCAGGCAGGCACTTGTGCTGTGGAGCTATCTCCCCAGCCCTGTCTTTATTTATTTATTTTTAATGAAATGGGTTTATTAATTTCTAAGAGGTGACATGTTATGTTTAATTACAAACACTTGGTTTGTCACATTTAGTTGAAAACATCCGTGCCTCCCTATGTGCTATGCATGAGGAAGTAGCAAACATAAACAAATCCACTCAGGAACTGAGATTTACAAGTACATCACAAGGGACGAGGAATACATCTGTGGAACAAGGGAGCACACAGCTTGATGCTGAGAAAGGGGCAGGAAGTTTCTCCCCACCGTGGGAGTTCTGCCAGGCCTTGAGAAATGGACTGCATAAAAGAATAATCAATTTCAGGACCTTCTCTTGAAATGTAAATTAACTTTCTCCTAGTAAAAAGAGTTTGATTGACTTTTAAATATTAAATGTGGAAGATAAGATCATAAAAGAAAATGCAGGAGGCAACACTGGCTTTTTCCATTGGTTAGCACTTAATTGACTCCTCAGGGAAAATGGAAAATGTTTTAACTTAATGGTAAGAAATCAATTTCAATATTCTTTTTTTTTTTCTTTTTTTTTTGTCTTTTTGAGGCAGAGTCTTGCTATGCAGTTCAGGCTGGCCCTGAGCTCACTTATTTAGCCCAGACTGGTCTCAAACTCACACCAGTCCTCCTGCCTCAGCCTCCCAAGTGCTGGGATTACAGGTGTGCGCCACCACTCCCTGCTCAATTTCAATATTTTTGCATGCATCTCCAATTACATACCATTAATAAATCAGAGGCTAGTTAAAAATTAGTGTATTATAAAAATGTTGACACAGCGTATAGACTGTTTCTGAAAATATTTCTCTCCCAATTTTTCTAAGAAATTTAGAGAGGAATGTCTTCTCATCTAATTTTTTTTCTAGTGAAAAATAGATATAAAACTACAACTTAATTTCCTAGGCTGTTTCGTAACATTACATGACTGTCTCAAGGAGTTGCTTTTTTATATTGTGGAAATACCAATTTCCTTCCTATCATAATTACTAATCGCCCCAGAACATGAGGTAAGAAGAATCATATTGGTCCTTTGTCAGGATGTGTGTCACACCTGAAAGACGTTGTGTGAGACCCGCCTACACTAATACAGAGTTCAGTAGATCGCATTACTTTCCAGTTGCTCAAGTTGCTTTATTAGAAGACTGTTTAGGGGCACGGAGCATTGAGAATATACAGTAAGAAACTATTCTTTTCAAGAATAAATTGCTGTTGCCAAATTGTTTCATGCAAGAGCAAATGTTCCTCATTATTTTTCTTGCTAAATCACATTTTTCTAGGATTCTAGAGATTATCCCTTTCAGGCAGTGATTCTCAACCATGGCTTCACATTAATATTACATGGACGATGTTATGCAGAATGCCCAGGACATACACTGGGCCACTGAATTGAGAATCTGTGCATACAGAGCCAAGATACCAGCACATTTTTAAGGTCCCCAATGAGTCTACGGGCATCTCAATTTGAAAACCCATCCTCTGCAAGAAGAGCTCCTTTGCTTACATTAGTCAGAATAGGATTCTTCAACACTGTCTCTGAGGTGTTTTTAATGAATATTTTCACAGTTGATCATTAATATAGCAAACATCCATACATTGAAGAAGAAATCTAAACCAACCTTCCTCTGAGAGAGAAAGTTAAATGAAGTCATATCCTCTCTAAGATGAATATCTTCCTTATTTTGAAAGGCAAAACTACCAGCTTAAATTCCAACATACTTTGAGGATGCTGTTTCCTATAACATTTACAAAGCAGCAACCTCTTTCCCCGTCACGGAGGACCTTTGTCCATCATGATATGCTGCTGCAGCTTGCAAAATGGCCTTCACTGACCAAGATGGAATTCTTACCTCCCTCAGGGTATCTAAATTTCAGACAGGTTTATTGATAACTATAGGTCTTCAGTCACCTTTTTCTTTTTCTTTCTTTTCTGTCTTCCCTCAGGGACTGTATTACGTATATTATGTATATGCTTGGAACAGAGGTTTTTGCCTAGCAAGTTGATATGGAAATACATTGGTGGACCCAATTGAATCAGAAATGATGATTTCCCTTTTATTTTATTTTTAAAATTTTATTAATTCTAATGAAAAAAATAACAATTAGTTTCAAAACAGGTTAGTTATGCAAGCACAATATTTAATACAATACATATTGTTGTCTTCATAGTAGTTGTTCAGAGTACAAGATGCAGACATGTTAACCTTTCTAAACACTATGAGTACAAATATTTCTTCTCATTGAACTAAGAGAAAGCAGCTGTTTGAATAGTCCAATAGTCCATAATAGTACTGGGTTATCAGCAGAACTGCCAATGTAGGAAGCTATTTAGTTGAACACTTTACAGCTCAGCATATTAATATACTTTTACTTTTTATGCTTCTTGGTTAAACTTTTCTGGTAGATGGTTAAGACCCAGTTAAAGCAAGGTCTATAAAACAAAAAAAAAAAAAATGTAACTTTTTAATCTGATAAGGTCAGTCAAATCCTGTCAGGATTTACCCAGAATCCATGCCTATCACCTGAAGAACGGATGAAAAAGATGTGGTGTTTTTATACAATGGAGTATTACTCAGCCATAAAGAATGATAGATTCAAAGCCTTCATATATAAGTGGACATACCTTGAACCTATATTTGTAAGAGAAAGGAACCAGACCTACATATATAAATATCATATAATCTCCCTAGTGTAAGAACTCAAAAGAAGAAATAAAAATGGAAAGTTATAAACATAGCTAAATAGAAATCAAGAATTTAAAGATTAAACAGTGAAGAGACAATAAACAGAAAAGTTAAACATGGCAGGGGCAAAACCATGAACTTACACAGGATGATTAAGACAGTGGCCCTAAGAATCTCCAACAGGTTTTTGTAGCTAGCAGTTATCAGTAGAATTCTCACCCTGACTAACTATATATGCTAATATCTTGGAGGTAAGCAACTACACTGAGGATAGCAGTGTGTAATACTAAAACCTTGCTGAGAATGCCTGTCATTCTGGTCTTCTAGATGTGTGCTGCTTCTCATGTCATATCAATTACTGCTGTATTCTCTCTCAATAAATGTTTAAAAACAAAAAATGTAATAAAAGAATAAGAGTCAAGAAAAAAATGCCATAAAATTGACCTGCTACAATTTTGTATATGGTTTAATTCTTAAATTTCTATATAAAAATGTGTAATTATATTTTTATCACATTCTATAGGGATTTATTAGAATAACAATGTTTGATGGAAAATACCAGTTCCATGTTAAGACTAAGGCATCCGATATTCAGAGAGAGTGACAGTAAGCTCAAATACCTATGCTATAGGATAATAATATCATTATGCTTCTCTCTTCTGGAGGGTTAACACCTTAAGTTTGCAGACCAAAAAATTAGAGAAAAGGAAGAGCTACAAGAATAGCCAATATTTTGGCCTTGGCCCCTCAAGGTCATTGAGGACTCAGGACATAAGAGAACCTGTACTGTAACATTCAATAACTTAGTAGTATCACCAGTGTTCTGATCAAGGAGATTATAGAGCCACAGAGGAAAGGGATCAACGATGCATAGTGTGAGTTATCTAGAGAGAAAACATTCTCTCAGGCTTTCACAGAGAACAAATTGGTCAAGCAGTGGCCGTGACTCATCCAGATGGCTGACACTGATAAAAGTTCACCCTTGTTCTGAGAGCATTTACTTTGGAAAACTTGCAAAGGTCTGGCGAGATAGCACAGTGGATTCAGCACCAGTTTAGGCAAATGTAGAGCCAAGGCTTAAGATCCCTGGTACTCCACGCTGTACCGGCCCCAACCCTGGGCACACTGAGCCAGGGACAGAGTCTGGGAGTGGTGGTGCACACCTGTAACCCCAGCTCCCAGGAGGCTGAAAACACGAGGATCGCTAGAGTCTGAGCTGCTCAGTGGGATCCTGTATCAAAGACATTAACAAAAAGAAAACTTCCAATTGTCAGTTCTGCCTCTTTGGGAATATACTCAAATCTTCTTTCTTCTTTTCCAAATATTTGGAAATTATGGTTTTAAGATGATATCATTGAAAGGCTTACACCTGAGATCTCTTGTCTGTGTATGAGCAATGTCACAGGAAGTTTTTTTTGCTTGATTCCAAAAGAAATCTCAGATCAATAAAATGCATCTCTATCAGTGGCTCCGACTGCATGAGATAATGTTGGCTGCCACTTGTTGATGCTCCCAGCTGTTGGTCTCTGCCTCTGCCATCCACCAGCTGCTCAACGTCAGCTTGTCCTGGTTGCCATGTACTGAATCCATCACTCACAGTACTCTGCTGGGCTTTGTGGGCTGCTGATTATGAATTCCTTCTGGGCTAGTGGCCACCCCAAGTGTCCACTCATTTTTGTTTTAAAATGCCCACACTTGTTCACACTCTGCTAAAAATGCAGTATGAGAACATTTACAAGGCCCCCGAGAGAGGCATTCTCTTCACATCATGGACTATCAGGATATTAGAGGGCGCCCTCCTACGAGGCCTGAGGAGCTCAGGTGGAGTGCTGCCCACACAGCCATTGTAAGCCTTTGATTAATCCAAGCATAGGGTTTTGGTTGTTTCAACCCATGTGATTTTGTCAAAAAGAGCCTGACTGGCATGCCAGAAAGAGAGCAGTTTCTCTTTTAGGAAAGTGGTAGACAGCACCTAGCAAATCCCCAGATGGGTTAGCTATGCGTACCCCAGTATACTAGGATTTTAGAAAGCTGTTCACCGTGGCTCTGATCCCTTCTTCCCTGATCTTAATCATCCCAAGTGGTTCTCACATGGCTTTTCAGGGCCTGCAGCAGTGGAGAAGGGGCAGCAGAGCTGTGACACACGTGTCAGATGCAAGGTTCAGCATTGCAACAGCCTCAGCAGTCATGGGAGGACACAGAGAAGACAAAGGCTGGCCCAAGTCAATCCTTTGGGTCCAAAGGCAGCGTGAAGGGAAACAGGGTGGAGGTGAGGGGCTCACCGCCATGGCTGACACAGGGGAAATGGTCTGCGAGCCAGTTAGCCAACACGGATGGCCTAATCAAGGACCAGAACCCTGCATAGCCACGCACCGTGAATGCATCCCGCCCATCCACCTTTCCTGCACTGGCCCGAAGCATCTCAGCACTTTGTCACCTGGTCATGCCAGCATTTAAAAGGCTCCTGCCTTTTGTTTCTATGGATTTAGTTCAGTTTGTCTTGTTAGCAGTGCTCTTGAATACAGTCTTTTTTGGCTTGTTTAACTTGGCATACTTAAATTTTTTCCTTTGAAAATATACACTTCATACCTAACTTATTTACTAGTTGTCCCATCCAAAAGCAGAGGGTTTCACCTCTTCTGATCACCGCAGGGAAAAAGGAGCGAGGCCTGGAGACAGGGCTGAGGCGGGCAGGCTGTCTGTCCAGCATGTGCAGAGCTATGAGTGCAGTCCCCTGCCCACGTCCCCCACATATCATGAAAAGTAAAGTAGAAAACCAGAAAAGAGATACTGCTCAGGATCTCATAGCATTACTCTGAGAATAAATTATATTAGTCGATTCTTTTAATGATTAAGCTTATGCCATGATCTCCTTGTACATGAAGTTATCTTAGCGTGATAAGCTGCATCCCCAAAGAAAAATGTGGGTGCTACCGCCAGAAGAAAAGTGAACCATGGACGGATAAAGATAACATAGTAGTTGCTACTGATACTGTTAGTCAGATTGTTGACTTACTTGCACTACTGCCACTAGGAAGTGATTCCACCGCAAGGAATGAGAAAAATAATGTCACTGGACTTTTGTATTTTAAGTTAAGCTTCTAATCATGTTCACAGGAGGTATTACAGGCTCAACTGTAAAAGGTATTCTCACTATTGCAGGCTCCACTGTGTTCCACCACGCTGCTCAAGTGGCTAAAAATCTTGTTGCGCTTCTTGCTTCAGTGACCCTTGGAAATACCCCAAAGGAAGCCCCGTGTGAGCCTCAGTAGCTCTCTGTTCTCATACTGCCCTTGTCGGTCAGTATCCATGTTTGGCTGGAGAAGTTCATACTCAAAGTTGTCTGTGAAACAATGGAGTCGCATGATTCATGGGTCACCTATATGTATATGTATCTTCTTTTCTTTACTGCCGTTTAGGGAGCGCTCGTATATTCTAAAAAGACTGGACTGGAAGTCATGCTTAAGCATCATTCCACATAAGCCTTGTGATGGTTTTTACTTTTCCCTGCCTCAGATCATAAAAGTTACGCCATCTAGTCCTATAAATTTGAAGTGCGCTGGCTTTTTAACCGCAGAAAACTTGGCATGCTGCACATTTTTGTCTGTTTGGTCATTATTTCTGAAGGCTTCCATTAAAATCACTCAAATATTTTATGACGACTGAAGAGCTTTATGATCATTCCTTTCAAATTGACAGTTTGTGCATCTAGTAACACGATGAAATAAGATTATCATCAAGTTGACAATAAAAAGTCATGTACTCAAAGTGAATATGTAATAGTTAAAGTTTAAGGAACAGGATTGGGTTACTATATGATACCTTCAATTTATCAAGCAATTACTTCTAATTCAGTAATTATTTGATTGGTATAGACTGTGTGACAAATTTGACTGAAATAGGCAAATCACAGTTTTTATAATACTCCTGGGGCTTTCAGAGTAGTGGGGAGGCAGACAGTAGAGAAAAATAAGTCGCAGGGAATCATTTCACTGCAATTGGCAGAGTAATATGAGGTCTTACACTTCAATAAAAATATTTAAACCAGTTCAATGAAATGAAAAGCTTTTTTTTTTTTTTTGTCTTTTTGAGACAGGGTCTCTCTATGCATTTCAGGCTGGCCTTGAGCTCACTTTGTAGCCCAGGCTGGTCTCGAACTCACACCAATCCTCCTGCCTCAGCCTCCTGAGTGCTGGGATTACCGGCTTGCGCCACCACGCCTGGCTTGAAAAGCTTCTTTAAGTGACTTATATTTTAAATTTCAAACCTCAGTAATTACAAGTACAGAAAGACAGTTATGCTTTAAATGTGAAGTATCTCCCAAAGACTCCAGTATCCTTCTGCCTGTCACCACAGGCACAGGAGGGACTACAGAGGTGTTCTATTCAGGAGTGTGCTAAGTGTATAATAAGCTACTCCATTGACAAGTTAATGAGCTAACTGAGCTGCTAGAGGTCAGGATCTCATTCCAGCAAGTAGATGACAGGGTGGCCCTTGGGGTGTAGATTTTTCTTGCCTCCTCCCAAGCCCCTCTGCCTCTTGACTGCCACAATATAAAGAGCGGACTTCCTGCAGGAGCTTTCTGCCTTGAAGACAAAAGATGATGAGCTGAAACCTCTGAAAAAGGACACCAAATAAATTTGTATCCCTTTTTATTGCTTTTCCTCATGTATTGGATCACAGTGATAAAAAACTGAATAACCAAGCAGACATACACATAACATGTAGTACATACATGTACACTGGTAGGTCTCATCAGCATGAAACCAAAAGTGTACTGAGTTTTCATCTCCAAGAAATCCTAACAGTTCTATTTTTTATCTAATGAACACACAAAGTGTGAAATACAGTGTCAAGACAATCTCTTACTCAGTGTCAAGTAGTTTAATAAAGAAGTATAGTTCACGTCAGAAAGGAAATCGTTTCATGAATGGCGATACTAATAATTTAGTGGGGGTGCTCCTGGAACAGGACCTGTGAAAGATCAACTTGATTTTGATTACTGATCAAAAGAAATTGTACAAGTAGGAGCTATATGTGGAGTACCCTATTTGTTTTACATTCAGCTCTAGAAAGTAACTCCATTAATATTAACAATTACTATGTAAGAGATGTAGACCTAACAAATAACCATCAATTTCTGCTCGAATATTTCAAATAAAACTTGGAAAATGCTTCATGTGTTTTAAAATCATATTGTATAGTTTTGTCCTGAGCTACAGTCCAAAAAGAATGAGAGAGAGAGAGAGAGAGAGAGAGAGAGAGAGAGAGAGAGAGAGGAAGGAGAGAAGAAAGAAGGAGAATCAGGGAGAGAAGGAGAGAAGGGAAGGGGAGAGAGGTCAGATGATAAAGACATTGACCTCCTAAACATATAGCTCATTTGCATATTTTGATAAGTACATTAAGATGTCACGTATCATGAGGGAAATATTTACCACAAATGGCAAGTACGCTCTGCAGTAGCATAATGAATATTTGTTGAAGTGCCAACTTTTGCCCATTAAAAATACAAAGCCTTGGGTAAATGTTTTACTCCTAGCTGTCTGTAAAATAGTTTATGAGCTTCAAATAAGAGAGAAGACGCATGTGAGAGAGCAGAAACACAGGACTGCCTATTGCTGAAAGAGGTCGTCTGCACAACTAAAAATGCCACGCCTTCCCAAGCAAAGCTGTCATTCATTGTTTTGTTTAGTGGCTATACTTACACTCACCTGTGGAAATTAGAGCAAGCTGTAACTGCCAGATGCACATTAGAGATTTATGTTTTTAATACTCAACCTCCTAATGCTGCCCTTTCCAGTAACATAAATCCAATAATCACATATCACGTTCACAGTCACATCTATTGCCTTATTATAACATAGGACTATCACCTCAGCTGGGCACGGCACACAGGAGGCTGAGGCAGAAGGATACCTGTGAGCATTCAAGACCAGCCCAGACTACATAATGAGTTCAAGTTCCACCTTAATGACATATCAAGACTCTGACTCTAAAAGTGTTTTCTGAATTTTAAATTGTAGTGATACAGTGATGACTATAAGCTCCTGCTATCACTGACTTAGGAGATGCAGTACAAAATATGAAAGTATTGTATCTCTCAAACTTTTAGATGTCTGGTAATGAACTGTAGGAATAACAGAGGTTAAGAGTAAGAAAATGGCTATTGAGAGGATGGCTTCTGAGAGGCAGAAGGGCCCCCAAGTGGGTACCTGTGGACCCCACCGTATAGGGACATTGCATAGAACAAAGCCCGCTTGAGTAAAACGTAGGTAAGGTTGCAAGCACAGTCACTCAAGTAAAAGTGACCCAGTGGGGAAGCAAGTCACATAACTAGGGTGCACAGAAAGAACAAAGACTTTAGTGGGTCTGGAGGTCATGGTCACCTACTGTAGTGACTGATGTCCATGTAGACTTCATCAGACTCAGCGCTTTGGAGGAAGCATGCTTTGCACCTTATTTTGAGGCCTGATCCCCAAGAGATGTGTCTCTGACCATTGCCATGATATGTTTCAGTCTCCTATCCTGATTCTCCAGGATCTACATGACCTAGCCCTATCTGATTGCCTATAATCTATCTATCTATCTATCTATCTATCTATCTATCTATCTATCTATCTATCTATCGTTCGTTCTTTCTTTCTTTGTTTCTTTCTTTGTTTCTTTCTTTCTTTCTTCCTTTCTTCTGACAGTAAACTATTTCCTTTGCGAAGTGAACTACACTTCTTTTTAAAACTACTTTACACTGAGTAAGAAATTATCTTGAAATCATATTTCATTTCATCTGTGGAGTTCCATTCTTACTCACGTAGGACAGGGTATATTTATAGAAGGTTATGGACAGACATCAGCATGCAAACTCACAGGTTACTGGAGGAGACTTGTCAAGGGAGGGAGCTCTGTTGTAAGCATCAGTTTTAGGAAACAATTCTCATATTCATATCGAAAACAATAAATAATTCATGTTTGGAATTGAAAGCCTGTGTGCAGGGATCCACCCATTCTTACTCAGAAAGTTGTCCTTTTTAGACTTGTCCTTGTTTTCAAAGCCACAAATATTGTGTTTATTTTCTTCCAAATTATAGGGATGTTCTGAATTTTTTTTTTTTTTTTTTTTTTTTTCTGGTGACCTCACATCTTCTCGACAGCAGGCAGGGCTAGTTTTTATCCTGGTGTACAATTCAAATTCCAAAATTAATTTTGGAATTCGCTATCTGTATACTTGTCTTTTTGTACTTGCTCTTCCACTCAATTGAATGGGACTTCAGTCTTTGCCGTTTAATTGAAGTAGCAAGGTTTATTTATTAAGGTCAACGGTGATATTTTCATTTCTAAATCATGCGGTCAAATTGCATGCTTTTCTTTTATTCATTCTATCAGTAACATTTTACACAGTTGACTTCACTTTTATTTTGACCATTTTCTTACAGAGGCTTTGAGGAAAGCCTGCTGTGCTGGCTTTTCTGTAACATCGTTGGCTCATCTTTCTCAGCCTCATTGGTTCTGAAGCTACGTATCCCGTGCTATTTTCAAGGACATGCACATACATTTCAAACTACTTTACATTTTAAAAATTAGAATTTTAAACCAATATTTAAAAATACAGGCCGTGCAAAGTCATGGAAAGTTAAAATTCACAAAGATAAATCAATCAACCAAGATTTATTCTGATCAGCAAGGACGTTAGTATGTTTATTAAAACTACACTGTTTATAGTGGGAAAACTGAAAACAAAACTGGAAGACATTAAACATGCACACAGTCAACTTACATAAATAAAAATATCCTGTGTGAAATAAAAAATAAGATTTTAACATGTGAGATAAAAAATATCATGATAGTGAAGGAAGGGAAACGAAAGTAGTAAATTTGAGTACAGGTCAGTTACCCATATCAAATACTCAGGTAATTTTTTACTCGAAGAAAAAACTTTTAATAACCTATGGAAAAATCAAGCAGCCTAGAATGCATTTAATCAGAATCCGTGAAGAGAAAAGTTAGAAATTATGACAGAATAAATGTGGGACAGATCGATAAGGATGTGGGAGATTGAAACAATGCCATCAATAATTGCCTAATTAATATATTAAAAAAAAAACTTCAGCCAACATTGTCCAAATATAGAGTAATTTTAAGAACACACAGATCGTTAATTCAAAACACACAACTTTGTATCATTATATTTAAGTTAAAATTTTGTTATCTAAACTTATTATTGTCTATAGTTGATTTAATTTAGAAATCAGTGTCATTAAAGATACTCAGAAATCTTCTCAAAAGATTAAAATTAAATAATTTCCAGCTAAGCCCTGAGTCCATGAATCAAAACAGAAATAGCAAAATGCTTGTGTAAACTGAATGCAAATGCAAGTATACTACCTGAAGCAGTTTCAGAAAGGTATCAGATGGGAATTTATCTCAGATAGATTGAATATCTATCTGAGAGGAGAAGTCAGGGGATTTGGCCATCACTCTCAAGTGTAGATTAGAACAAAGGAAGCAGAAAGAGGTAATGCAAATCAACATGATAGAAACCAAGAAGTGGTACAGTATTTAGCATCACTATCTACATATGACATCATTTATGTTTGCACCAAGTCACAGTGGGGCTATGGAGCTGCTGATGTGTTGATCAGTTTCTGGTTGGACTATAACATAATATATGTACTTTCAAAATTTTTTTCTAAAATTAAACATATATTTATCACCTTCTCCATCTAGCCCACTCCAAAATGCTTGCGTACCCAAAAGAATCTGACCATACAGGCTACACAAATGCTTGTCACAGTTCACTTTATAATTGCCAAACCCTAGTGTTGTGTTTTACATCTTCAGTGTCTGCCGACATGCACATTGAGAACTTTCCGAGTGCGTTCATTCTCCATGGATTACTCCACCTATGAGTTCATTGTTGAGTGCACGCTTAGAAGGTAGAGCCCAGCTACTGAAGACAGCCCACGAGGGATGCGCCTCTGAGGTTCTGTCTCTCGCTCTGGCCCTTTGGACTCAGGGCCATGGACCTAGGAGCGGTCAGCCTTACTCTCTCGTACCGAGCTCCACCGTATTACTACTACATTAGAGCCAGCCAACCATGGATGGGAAAGACTCCACTGCAACTGTGAGCCAAATAAAATCCTTCGCTTCAGTGAACCTGAGTCCCTAGAAGTGGGAGAGGTTTATTTTGGTTCATAGTTTTAGTCCGTAGATTGCTGGCTGCAAATCAGGACTTCAAGTCCCAGAGGCACAGGAAAGCAAAAGCTACCCATGTAGTGGTACTAAGGAGGTGGAAAGAAGGAAAAGGGCAAGAAGGTGCATCTTCACAGGCCACCTCCAGGGACCCACCCCTTCTGAGAAGACGCATCTGCCAGCATCACATTAGCTGTGGTGTCCCATGCTGCCATCGTCTTTCTAAAGCCCCACTGATCAGCACATGAGCTATGAAATGTCACCTTCATAAGGTTAAGAGATATCCCCTGAGTAGCAAAGCATGCTTTGGGTGGGCCTGTAAGGGTGTTTCCTGAGCCAACTGCATCTGGGTCAGTGGATTGTGATTGTGGGTGGTGCCATCCGATTAGCTTGTGCTGTGCTGGGTATGATGTGAGGGGAAGGAAGGGGAAGCCAGTTATGCTTCTGGACACTGCATGCTGCATGATGTGATTCTCTGAGGTAGGAAAGTAGTTTCGGTCCAGCCCTGTAGCCCAACTCCGTGTAGTCTGTAAATCATGGCGGCTCTTCCCAAACCATTCACCTAGGACCAATCAGAAAAGTGCTATTTCAAATCTTTATTTACATCTAGCATAAAGCCAAGGTGGCTTTTGAGAGGACAGTTTAGATCTGTTGTCAAGCTGAGTAAATTTCTGATTCTGCACTGGAGCGGAGCAATCATTAGAAACAAGAGACAAAAATGAGCCCTGCCGTTAACCTCATGGTGGTCGTGAAGCTGCTTGGCAGCTTTCTTTCTCACTGCAAAGCATATTTTCTCCACCCTCAATGGATATAAACCCTCACTACATTTTCCATGTGCGCATTTCTTGTTCAGGAAGCAAGAATCTGGAAGGAATTTCTTTGAGACTCAAAAGTTGGTAAAATACCCTCTGCTTTTCCTTTCTCCAGTGGAAATCAGACACCAGATTTTTCAGCCTTGTAGTAAACACTCATTCTATGTACTCTCTGTGGAGCTTCTAGAAGAATGATCTTTGGCAGTGCCTTCTTAATGTCTTTGTTCAGCATGGGGCCAGAGAGATAGCTCTGTAGCACAAATGCCTGACTGGCAAGTGCAAGGTTGTGAGCTTGAACCCCAGTCCCACAAAAAAAAAAAAAAGAAGTCTTTGTTCTGCACCTTCTAGCTGGATCTTCCGGCTCTCTAGAGTGCATGTGATTATTGTGACAGACTCCACCACCTCTGCTCCATAAGATTATTAGGGACACCCTGTACTGCGTCATCAGTGTCCTGAAAGGTGTTATGGCACATTGCAAAACAAAAGAGCAAGAGACAAAATGGTGACGCAACAGAGGACTGGGATCAACAAGTGTTCATGAGGAACGGAAGGCCACAAGGCAGCCAGAACCTTGGTACTTACTGATTCTGTCTTTGTCACAGACAGTGGATGAAGGGTAGTGAGAGTTTCCACAAACAGTGAGGTGCATATGGTGGGATAGGTAGAACAACAAAGAAAGACAACATGCAATAAAGAGTCTATATTTTCCTCAGGTGAACCTGTTTATTATTGCTGTGGCAGTGCTTTTCAGGTCTTTGTCATCCTCAGCAAGTCCTATATTGCCTGTCAGTACCATGGTATCACTCGACATCATGTGTCATCGGTGACCAGAAGAAAGCAGAGAGTTTCTGTACTCCCATCAGGCCCAATGGGCAGGACAAGGAGAGCTACAAATATTCTCTAGACTCTATTTATAATCTGCACTCCCCAACATAACATGACCTATTAAATCTTTTGCTAAAGATAGGTAGGTAGGTAGGTAGGTAGGTAGGTAGGTAGGTAGATAGATAGATAGATAGATAGACAGACAGACAGACAGACAGACAGACAGACAGACAGATAGATAGATTCTGTTGTATATAAAATCTTAACCAGTAATTTGTTTGAATTGTGTGTGTAGGGTTTCTTATTTAGCAACCAAAATCCTAAATGTAGTGTAGATGTATCTACATAATAAAATACTACTCTGCAATCATAAGAATGCGTTACTGATACACAAACAAAATATGTCTGAATTTTGAAACAACTACTCTGAGTCAAAGAAATCCAAGAAAATACAAACCCATCTACAGTTGCTTAGGAATAGGAAGGTCCACCAATAGATGGAATGCCAGGACCACACAGGGACACAAGAGAACTTTGGGGGATAGTAGGTATGTAAGTTGTTACGAAACAGACATGTTGATTTTTGTGAAAATGTTGCATACATGTAGGTGTATTTAAAGTATATCAAACTGTGCAATTTCACTATTAAATGGCTAAAAGCATAAGTAGTATTTGCAAAGTAGAAATCAAGTGAGTATACGGATTCTGATCAAAAATAGTATGTTAAGCACATTGGGACCAAATCTTGTGAAATCAATTTTCTTGGACAGTTGTTAAGTTCTGTTCTTAAGATTGACTTCTAACACTGGAGAGGCTCTGTCTTTCCCACTTTTTTAGTTATCTTTTGTTCCACAAGTGACTCTTGAAATGACAGAATATTCATCATATTTAAACCTCTCCTGTAATTTAGCTCTGGAAGAAAATTAACCTGGCAAACATAATTAACATTTATGGGATATTAATTAGCTCCACAGAGACAGCAAGCTCATTTAAAAAGACAGGCTTAAAACACACAGTTGTTTTAGATGTGAAAATCAAAAGATTCTTGTGGAGAATGATTTGTCAAACATGGGCCTCTGTAGCTGGATAGCATCTCTTCCTTTGAACTCATTTCTACCTGTGCTCAACAACATCGGATTCCCAATATTCTGGGGGAGAAAAGCTCGTGGGGCTGCTGGAGCTGAGGACACGAGTAAGAGGGACAGCTTGTGCACTAGTGTTGTGAAAGGTGAACAATACCAGAAAAATCGTAGAGAAGTTTAAAGACAAACATAAACGCTTCCAGAAATAAAGTATATGTACTTTATGATGAATTCAGCTATTCATGGCTTTGAAGTATGAGCTAATGATCTTTTTATTTTAGGAATTTTAATTTTTCACTGCAAAAAGACATTGTCAACAACTGATAGGAATTTGTGCCGTAGGAGGATTTGAGTCAATGAAGCTATAAAGATAAGGGTAATTTAACGTGAAAATACAGTTATAGACGTGTGTATGCACATTATAAACTGAATTCAGAAGCTTATTTTTCTCACTAGTGAGTAACAAAAAATTAAATCTTGCAAAAATCGTAAGTGAAATAAGAAACATTTACACATAAAAACTTATAATTTCATTAGTACGTCCATTCAGTTTTTCTATCACACTAACCCTCAGCATTGTGGTATTAGTAGAAAAGTACCCTGGCACCTTGTAAACACTTTGGTGGACTCTGGACAGCCTGTGAGACTCTGGGGAGCTCTGGCCTTTCTTAGTCCCAACATGCAGGCGTGCACCTTCTGCTGGCACTAGTGTAAACTTTTCAGAATTTAGAGGCTTCAGCAGCCTCCTATGGGATGCACGAGAGCTGTGATCTAGCTGTGGTCTGCGGGCCTAGGGCAAGAAGGCACAGAGCTTTGCTGGAGCCAACTAAGAAATATGGCAGACTCTAGGCAGCCTGCAGGACTCAGGCTGGGTGATTACTAGGAGCTTTAAAAGTGCTAAAATGCAGGAGCAAGAGGCAATCTCAATCCTCTAGCCCACCCAGAATAAGTCCAGGAGAAAAGACATACATCAACTCGGAAATCACACACCTGAAATCTCTGAAATGATAGCAACTGAAGTAAAGAAACAAGTCCATCGGTGTATAGAAGAAATAAGATCAGAAATAAACTCTCAGGTCCAAAAAGAAATGAAAATAATTGTGAAAGAATTGCTCAGCACATCTTCAGAAGATTTAGATTTAAAATAAAAAGTAGGATCACAGGTCTGCACCCTGACAGCTGGTCCTTGTGCTTGCCGGGCAGGTGGTTAGAATGCCAAGCTACCTCCTCGACCTTGAAAGAAATTTTAAAAGAGCATCTGAAATGACTTAGTGAACGAGGTAGAAAGTTTGATCTTTGTAAGAACATTTTAATTTGTGTTATGAAATAACACAGATAGGAGCCAGCAATATGGTTCTGTGGTCTAAAGCACCTGCTTAGGCAAGCTTAGGCAACCACAGGGACCGTGGTTTGATCCCCAGCACCACATGCTGCACCAGCTCCACCCCCAGGCAGGCTGAGCCAGCCTTAAAAAAAACAAACAAACAAAAAACACTGATAACTTAAACTGGATACTTTCAAAAATTTTTAAAAATTTTTAGAAAAGTTAACCAATGTGGCTTCATACCTATTTTTGTTGTCATCAAGTAATACAGAGTACATGTATGTGTTAAATATTTTTCTAGCTTTCTATTCTGTAGTAATTGACTACAGGAATGAGGACAGTCCTTATAAGATTGATTCTATTTTTAATGTATTAATTCTGTAATAGAATATTTTAAGAAATAAAACAATACCATCACAGTGATAAATTTCTATAATCCACAACTCAGGAGACTCAAGCAGGAGAATCACAAGAACCTTAAGAAATTAGCCTGGGCTGCATAACAAGCTCAACCAAGTTCAGATCCAGCCATGACAAAGCAGGGCCCAGAAAGAAAAAGAAAAAAAAAAAAAAAAAAAAAAAAAAAAAAAAAAAAAAAAAAAAAAAAAAAAAAAAAAACACTAAACCAAAAGAAAGAAAGAAAAAATCATATTTTTTTTTCCAAAATTGCAAGTTAACTTATCTTTTAATTAAGGGCACAATGCTGAAATAAGGCAGAATGCGTAGTTGAATGCAGGAAATACTTACAACTAATGGTGAGGAAAAGGTGATCCTGGGAGTCACTGGTGAAAGCATTTGAAAATGCATAACTAAGGATTTGATGACAAGGGCTGCACTCCAGATCCACAACATTGTGACTGCTGTTGTTCCAATTTAAATCCTAAGGCAGAAGTCATTGACCTTGAATCAAATATCCCTATAAAACAATGAGCTTGCCAACAAATTAAGATTGAAAAATAATAATTGTGAAGACTACAAAGTCTGAATTCCTTTACAGCCCATCAAGGCTGTTTAGATGCTTTACAGCATTCATCAACAGGAAGAACTTTTGCATATAAGACATCACCTTTTTTGATAATTAAGTCAAAATCTATGCTGGTGTACAAAGAACCAACATGCCCTAATTGTAGATGCTTTAAGGAAGATTTAAAACTTCTGTTGTTGCTGGGCATGGTGGTGCATGCCTGTAATCCCAGCACTTGGGAGGCTGAGGCAGGAGGATCAGTGTGAGTTGAGACCAGCCTGGGCTGCAAAAATGAGCTCAAGGCCAGCCTGAACTGCACAGTGAGACCCTGTCTCAAAAAGACAAATCAATCAATCAATCAATCAATCAATCAATCAATCAATCAACTGCCTTTGTGAAGAAGAAGCACACCTGACAGAATAATTAATGTTTACGGAAAAAGTTCAAAGCCATGACCTTGACCAGCTGTACCATACACACCACCAGGGCCAGGTGCGGTGCTGCATTCTAGGCAAGAAGGTTGCCCTGAGTTTAAGGCCAGCATGGGCTACAGTGTGTTTCATTCTAAGCAAGTCACACGGCAAGCCTTTGTCTCAGACACCCCAAATAAATCAATGCATTAATAAATAAATACCAACATGGACCGTAGAGGTGGAGAGTGTGACTCTGTCATACATGTTAGTATATATGGTATTCTTCAAATTAAAGGATCAAAGGGATTTGAAAATATTTTAATATCTTCAAGTCATATTGTTATGGTATATATCATGTGGCAGACTTCTGGAGTCTGTAATCAACTCATGATTCACTGGGATTACGGGTGTGAGTGCTTCACCCAGCCTGGGGCAGAGAGCCAGAATGCAGCTTAAGAGAGACAGAGAGACAGAGAGACAGACTTGCTCTCCGTTAGCCACTGTTGCTACTGTTCCTCCCTTTTGCTCTCTGCTCTCTGCTGCCGTCATGAATGGAGACTCTCTGACATGTGCTGCTCTGCCCTGGAGCCAGATGAGTGCGAACTAGAACCTCCAGTGACTATGAGCTAAATAAAACTTTTCTGTCATTGTTTTGGGTGCCAGGTATTTGCCTCAGCAATAAGAAAAATAAAATTTATATATATATATATATATATATATATATATATTCATGGGGGTTCATAATCCAGAATACAACCTTATAAACCAGGGTTATTGCTCAACCAGGATGATTGCGTACCAACTTTGCTTGTGATAGTCGCCGAGACTTCTGTCCTCAATTTCCTATGACCTGGCTTCATCGAGCAAAAATCAGCCTCAAAGAAGCACAGGAATTAATCTGCATTTCCTTAGTCCACTTTCTTGGTTGTTGAAACACAATATCCTGTGTCTACAATTTAAAGGAGTTTATTTTGATTCATGTATTTTAGAAGACCTAGCCCAGAGCTGGCCAGCTCCAAGGCTAGCAGAACCTGGAGGGCAAAAGGGGCTGGCACAAGGAAGTTGTTTCTGTCCGGGCAACAAGAATCAGAAAACAAAGTAGGAGGCAGGGAAAGAGAAACACTCAGCGACATTCCACCTGAAGGCGCCACTCCGGTCAGCAGGCTCAGCTTCCAAACTTGCCCTGCCTTGGGTGAGTCAGCTGATGGAGGCTGCATGGCCATGGTCAAAGCGCCCTCTGTGAGCATCTAGGGGCATTCCTGGTCCAAAGGACAACATCTGTGGCCAACGGGCTGTTTTATCTCATATAAAAACAATTGCTCACAAAACACCTCCCCCCTTTTTTTTTTCTGGAACGGGGGAACAAACTCAGGACCTTATAGTTTCCAGGCAGGCACTTGTGACCCTGAGCTATCTCCCCAGCCCCAAAGCATGCATTCTTACATAATGTACTTATTAGGTGTCTTGCACATCATATTTTTAGCCTAAGTTTTTGATTAAACATTTTTTCCTTCAAGAACAATTGGGCAATAGGACAGATGGTGGTTAGTGAGGAAGAGCACAGGACAGGACGGAGCACCAGCAGGCATCAGGGTGGATGGCCTGGAACCAAGCCGTAGTGATGCGATCCGTTTATCATCAGCATTAGTAAGGTTGGTTGGGCTTGGAATGCTTGAATTTGTTGACGCTGTGAAGCTCTCATTTACTTGTTGAGTCTACTCAAATATAGGTTTAAATATGTTAACCACACTAAAAATGATTCTGTAAAAAACACTCTAATAAATAGCAGCAATTTCTTGAGCAGTAGATTCTGAGCAAAAAATCTATATAAACTTTTATTAGAAAAGGTGTGATGTACTCTGATATTAAAATATAACAACACAGTGCTAGGGTATTTGAAGAGTTATCTGAATAAAAGATAAAATTCTCACCTTTCATTATAGCCAAACTTAGATTTCAAATAAAACAAACTTTTAAATGTATAGAGATGATTCTGTGTTACTTTTTATTTTAGAAATGCATGACAAACTCCAAAGTACGATGGCAAAAACATAGGAAAACTCTAGAAACAATACAATTAATGATATTTAAATTAAGTATATACATTTATTTGCAAACAATTATATAACAAAAATAAACAGAAAAATGGACAAATGAAAAGTGGAGTAAATATTTGCAATTTTGTATAGAAAAAGAATTTCTAATTATATATAAAAATAAACATAATTTGGGGTTTACAGAAAAAGTACAGATGCAAAATTTTCTTATTTGTATCAATATTAGAAAAGCATGGACTTCAGCTATACTAAGATGCCATGTCTAATGATATATAGCAAAAGATCAAAAACTTGGACAACATGCTGTATGACTGAAATTGTACCTTGATGATGGATGTGTGCAATGGTATGATGCTGCGGGAGCGTCCTTGACAATATCCAGAAAAAAATTGCTCATTATTTATTCAGTTTTCTTTCCACCCAGCAATGAAACTTCCAGAAAAAACATCTACAAAAGTATACTAGCAAACATTTAAAAAGACTAATACATCAAGATGTTCTGTATAATACATATATATATATATATATATCCTATATAATACTTGCACTGGTGAAAGGGCACCACCATACCCAGTCTCAGTGCCATCTCATCACGCCCCCCAGGAGAGACCAGCATAGCAGGCCTGTTAGAACCCCCAGCCCCTGCACATGCTTCCAGGAGCTTTAATTTGCTAAGCTATTTGGCTGGTCCTAAGACAACTTTTTGATACAAGAAAATAATCCAACTAAAGCACCAAAAGAGTAGAAGTACTTAAAAATTGGCAAAATATATTCTTGAATGCATTTAACAGCCCAGAAGATGGGAAAACAAAAAGCAGAGCAAACATTTTTCTTTTTTTTTTTTTTCTTTTTTTTTTTTTGTCTTTTTGAGACAGGGTCTCATTATGCAGTTGAGGCAGGCCTTGAGCTCACTTTTGTAGCCCAGGCTGGTCTCGAACTCGCACCGATCCTCCTGCCTCAGCCTCCCGAGTGCTGGGATTACAGGCGTGCGCCATCACACCCGCTTCCCAGAGCAAACATTTTTGAACAAATACTTTTCGGATTTGGTTACAATGTCAATTATAAATTACAGTGATAAGTAGTTAAATTAGATAGAATGACTTGTTTAAAAAGCCAATTCTGGCCATTTCACATATACATTGTGGAAAAACAAAATTAAAAATGTGTTGAAAGCATTCACACAAAAGAGGTATGAGTAAGAATCGTACTATAGATTCAGCAGCAATGGTGGAAGCCTATCGAACATGCTTTTTAAAATTTCTATCATTTTTAAAAGTAGTGAATAAATAAATAGACTTGCTATTTTTCTTAAGTACTCTGGAAGAGGGAGATTTAGATCTCATTCTATGTTGATTAGGAAGCAGTAACAATCTAGTATCTCACCATGGATTTATTGATATAAGCATCTGTCATCTTCTCATCGTTTTTTCTTAGTGTTCTAAATAGATCCTCATGGTAAGTGTGAGTTCGCTTGAACTCAGACTTGGGAATATTGTCTAGAAATGCCCGTATGAAAAGGATCACTTGCATGAAAGAATGGTAATTTAGATATGTTTTCAAAGTGCATGAGGATTAATTAGTTTATAATATGTGCTAATTGTTGCCAGGAAGGTCTCAGAGCATGTGACTGTATTTGGATGACTTTCACAAAAGGACAAATTCAATAGAAGAGGTTTGTTTCTTTCTCAGAAACACTAGGGAGGTGCCATGGTACGGAGAGAGAGAGGTGCAAGACAGCCGGACAGAGGCAGAGGGAGGTGCAAGGACAGCCACAGAAATCGCGCTGAGGACTTGCTGTCCTGCAGTGCCATCACCCAGCTGCCAGAGATAGCCTCCGACCGCGCCGTTCAGCCCTTGAGGAGAAGAATAAAGCACGTAATCCCTTGGGGATACAGCAACCTTTCTGGAGAAGAAAATTAAAATGCAACTTAAGGCATTTCAAAACCAGCAACACAAGAGAACACATATTTATTTTACTAAAACAAATTTCTTGTTGCTTTTGCTCTCTCATTTTTCTCTCCTCAGAGACTTTCAGGCAGGAAATAATGGCTTGCATAAAGAATGGCTGGCAAAAGAAAGAGTGTATCTAATGAGACCGAAGTTTTAAATAATACATTTTCAAGCACTTTACCAGTGCAACTAATATGGACTCTGCACCAGTTTCGGGCCATTTATAACGTTCCACCAAACTGTCTGCATCTTATTACATTACTGAGAAATACAAGGTGCTTTCAGAAAAGTGATACCCTCAGGGCGCCAACACATGGGCTGCCACGACAGCCTGGTGGTCGCCAGGGACTTCTGGGAGGGTCACACTGAGGCTTTTGTTGCTGTCAGAGATGGAGACCCTGATCAGCTATGAAAATACCTCCTGCTTCTTCACGGCTTTTCCTGTTCAAAGCTTTGCACTGTGTGATTATATTTCAGGAAGCTGTTATGCAAAAATGCCCTTCCGTTTATTGTTTTCAGCTCTTACTTGCTATTGGTGCACGTTTGCAGCGCATAGGTTAACTGCCTACCTTTTCTTCCTTTCCTCTTCACTTTCCACACCCTACCAACTCTTGGTACTCCTACTTCTTAGTCAAAGCTGTGCCTATCCTTTCCCTATTATCTGTCTTTTCTCTTGGGCTTTCCATATGTGTGGGGTTTCTCAAATAATCGAAACAGTGCTATATTTAAGACTACATGACTGATTTATTTAATAATATTGTTTGTACTTATAAGATCTCCTCATTCTTGAATATGTTCAGAATCTCATACAAAAGAAAGAAAACACCATGTATACTACGGTGAATTTATTTTTTATTTTTTTGAACAGGCCTGGTTTTAACCAAACTTTCAAAAGTAATTGATTTTTAACCCTATGCAATTACAGTAATCTCCAAAGGATTTGGCAATGTTTTTCTATTTCCAGTCTTCTAAAGTAGATAGGCGTGCTGACCATAAAGCTAATTTTCAGAGCACACAAAAGTTGAGCACAACAGTAAGATTAAATCCAGCAACCCAGGGTAACGAAGGGTAGAAGATCCTGAATAGATGTCTTTCACTGAAAACCGGCACCCAAGGCCCCTGACTGAGTCCTTGCTGGAAAGCAGTGGCTCAGAGCAGGACTTGGGGGACTAGTGACCGTGCTGCGTTCGCTGTCCTTAGGAAAATTCACACGGCTAAGTGGTCTTTACAGGTGATCCGCATCCATCTACATTAAGCTTCCTGCAATGGTGTGATTATAAGGCCACGATACTTCTTTTGGGGAAAACCGTTCAAGTTTTTGTTTGGTTTCTTTGAGACAGAATCTCACTGTGAGTTCAGGCTGGGCTCAAACCTCAGCCTCCCGAGTGCAAGGATTAAATACATGTGTCGCCGTGCCCAGCAATGTAGTAAATTTTAATATCAATGTTGTTCACTCTTTGAAATAGTGCTTTGACTGAACTGAGGTTAGACATTTTTAAACATTACATACATTATGACTAGTATATTAAAATTATTTATACTTGTTATATCTAATATCCAAAGGAAATTCACTACTGAATTCTTACAGTACATATTAGTCTGTCATGCTTATTAATTGATCCCATACATATAATTATAGATGAGCATGTTAGTGTCTATTCTTTTACTAATCAGATACACAGCATGTGCAGAACAAACACGTGGTGCGGCCACTCAGCGATCACAAAAGCTCTTCCAGGGGAGCTGTTCGTGCTCAGATACAAATCCGCACGTCAACCAGGCTGGATCCAGTGCTTCATCAAAAAGTGCTGGTGGAGGTGGTCAGACACCTCCCAGTGTAGATCCCCAGTTCGGTGGCAAATAGAAAAGATAGCAGTGGAGATGGAAGAAAGACTTGAAGGAATTCTGCTGAGAAGATGCCCCTTTCTCTGTAACACTTGAGTTTCTCATGCTGAGTGTAGCTGTGTGCTTGGGGCGGGGGGTTTACACAGGAACTCCTTGAGGGGAATGTTTCCTGGCTGACTTGGCCAATCCCATGTCCAATCGGAGATTTTCTTTGAGATGCTTTCGACTTCTTTCCTTCTCTCAATGTGATCCTTCTCAGACTGAGAGCTGTTCTTCCTTCCAATGCTGTGTGTATCCATTTCAGAAGCTCTGTTAATATCTTGTGGCATCTGTGAACGAGGGGGGCTGTCACAGTGAGAACTCTTGGGGCTACTCCGTCCAGATTCATGTGGGGGCATCTAGCAGTACTTTTTCTTTTTTTTTTTTTTTTGTCTTTTTGAGACAGGGTCTCACTATGTAGCTCAGGCTGGCCTTGAGCTCACTCTTGTAGCCCAGGCTGGTCTCGAACTCGCACCGATCCTCCTGCCTCAGCCTCCCGAGTGCTGGGATTACAGGCGTGCGCCACCACGCCCGGCTTAGCAGTACTTTTTCCATGTCACCATTATAAGTAGACACTGAGGCTGACACACGGCTCCACTCCCACTATTGCTAAAGTGCAGTTCCACCCAGAGATGCTGCAAGTTCTCCTCCCAGGGACCCCGCTCTGCAATATGGCACCAGAGACTACCCGACAGGGGGTCCGCGCCCAGCTGTGACGGTGCCTTGCTGACTTTCGCTGGACAGCTCCATGCTATGGTGAATTTAAGCAATGTTTCTGCCCAGATCTGCGGTCAATGACTCAAGTCTACTGCTTAACTCTCACTTAATATTCATTGACCTCAGTGGCCATATTGCTGTTAGTTTCTAGTCACCGGTGACAGATCCATTTCCCTTACATTTTAAGATCCACTAACTCTTACAATTGCACATAGGCAAACTACTAAAAAATTTAACTGTTTGATCCTTATAAATCTCTAAGGAAATACATATTATGCTGAGCAATACATTTTGCCTTCTGTCTTCTGTAGTATACCTTTAGGGTCCCAATAATGTAAATATGATCGATGACACAGAAGGACATTGAAACGGTCATTGTGACTCCGGTCAGCTGTAAGGTCAGATACCTGCAAGCATTCATAGATTTCACAGCACAGATTTGTGCAATGCTTTGACAAGAGCAAAAACGATAACAAAGCAGGGTACAGCAAAGACAGTTGTTTGGTATCTTTGATTTGGTTTGCTTCAGTTTTGCAGTGGTGAGGCTCAAACCCAGGTCATGGTCCAGTCTAGTCACGCACTCTCTCACTAAGCTCTGCACCCAGCCCGGTGGCAGTGGTTGGAATGGTGAAGTTGTACTCTAATAAGTGGAAATCTTCAGGGTCAAGATGCATCTGATACCTGGATTGGCCCACTTTAAACTCAAGTTTTAAGTTGAACTCTCATACACACAGATGCGTCTTTGCATATGATATGTTTATGTTCAAATATATTATAAGGTGTAAAAATAGCTAAGATAATTGTACTACCAATTTCTATTGGTTTATTGAAAGGAATAGTTAATACTTAATTTTTGGCCAATTTTACAAGCTTATACTTATAATCTGAACTACTATAAAGACAACAATGTGTAATGTAGCAACTGTTGTTGAATTTCTATCCTCTTGTTTCTTGAAATTCTGTATCATTTCTAGAGTTTTCTGTATTATTTTTCTTCTCTTTAAAGCTAAACAAACCCTCACATGTTAAATTAGTGTGTGTGCCACATTTTCTGTACTAATGACTGTGTCTTTAGGAAGGTAATTAAGTAGGAACCAGTGGCCCTTGAGTGGAACTAACGTGCACAGGAAAGGGCCGAAGTTTGGTGGAATATTCTTTGCATTCCGCCTTCCAGGATGTAGGACGCAGGCAGTTCACTTCCCAATAGCGCAGCAACAAGACCCGCTTCTTTATAGTAGCCAGCAGCCCTCAGCGGGCATCCGCATTTCCGGCATGTATGTTTATCTCCGTCTTCACAGCCTCTACACCCAGGATAAACAAAGTTCTATTCCACACACATCACGCAGCTTGGGTATGTTGCTGCGGCAGCACAGGGAGAAGAAGACAGACTGCCTCCCTCAGGCTCTCAAAGCCTTCTGGGAAAGGCTTGCAGGGACCTCATTCACAGGACTTCCACTTTGGCTCTGGAGAAGGAAACAGCGAGTTTTAGATAATGTACTTTATATTCAGGGAGGGCCGATCCATAAGTTTGCAGAAAGTTCATCAGTACCTACAGGGTGCGAATCCAAGGCAGATTATGCAAGTAGTTAACGTGAGGGAAGCCACTAATATGTCCATCACTAAACCCTGTGGAGGGGCCCGGCAGGATGGCTCAGTGGCCTAAAGCGCCTGCTTGGGAAAGCTTGGGCGGCTTCAGGGACCGTGGTTTGATCCCTGGCACCACATGCTGCACCAGCCCTGCCCTCGGGGTGGGCTGAGCTGGCCAGAAAAATGAGTGAATAAACAAATAAAGGTTCTGAAACAAGACAAAAAAATAAATAAAATAAAAAATTCTTTAAAAAAAATAAACCATGTGGACAGCTAGCTCTGAGTATCTGTAGAGTCTTTTTAGTACTATAGTCAAAATCTCTAGCTTAACTTGTCTTGATTTTATCATAAAAAAGGTAAGCAGTGCTTTGGAAGCATAGCCAAAGAGAAATATAAAGCTGCCAAACTATAAAATAATCTTATCTGACACACAGCTTTGTTTGTCTTGTTCTGGAACAATCTAGTTTCTTCTATCCTTTGCTTAAATATTCTCTTTCTTAAATATTTGCACCCTCTGCTGGGGCACGGCTCACTGATGTTTCCTGCCCTAACTAGAGGACTGTCCTAGGCTGACTGTCAATGTAGGACTCAGCTTACAAGTTCTATGCCAAGGAAGTTTTTTTTCTTTTTTTCTTTCTTTCTTTTTTTTTTAAGGAATAGAAAAGATTTTATTTTATTTTTATTTATTTTTATTTTTTTGCTGCTTAACAAAGCTGTTTTATTTTTATTTTTTTAAATTTTGTTTTATTTTTTTTTTCAATTTTTTTATTGTTTAAATTTAACAATGGTTATATTACATATTTTCATCATCAGATCAGTTTAGATTAATACATATAGGTAAATAAGATTGGTCAAACAATTAAACATTAACCTTTCTAAATCCACATTACTTTTTTTTTTCTTTTCCCCCTTCTTTTCTTTGAAAGTTGACATATTGCATATTGTCCTCACAATCATTCTACAGAGTACAGTGTGTGGGCATGACCCATCGCCCTATTGATGTTGCATAGAAAAAAGAAAGAAAAAAAAAAAAGAAAAAGGAAAGAATATGCTTCTCTTTGGACTAAGAGGAAGCAGATACATACACAGTCAAAGGTTTTGCAATTGCAGTGTGCCACCAGTGAAGCTTGTGATGTTGGAGGCTATTGAATGTAAGCCTCCTAAAGCTCATCTCACCAATCTAGCTCTGCGTTCCATGCATTGTAATTAAGGATTTTTTTTTTTTTTCTTGCTGGGTGGTCAAGGGCAAGTCGAAGCAAGACCTGTATAACTAAACATTCTTTATTTTTTTGGGGGGGGATCAGGAAGTTTATTTTCTATAGAGCGCAAACTGACTGCATTTAATAAAGTTTCTACCGGCCGTCTATTCAGCACTTAATGAGTGAATCCTCATCACCGAGCATGATCGTACTGCATCTAAAAATGCCCAGGTCACCTCCAAATTGACAGGATCATTTGAGAGATACAAAAGTAGTCATCTGCAAGCCACCCTGAGGGGTGTGAATGAAGCTCAGTACATGAGATAGAATGACACGTGCTATTAGCCTGTGGGGCCCCAGCAGTCTTAACTTTTTTTTTTTTTACTTTGAGAAGATGTATTTATTTATTTATTTATTTATTTATTTTTTTAAGAAAATACAAAAATAGTAAAAAATTAGAAATCTTTAATTCTTGTTTTCTTCATCATTTTTTATCATTGTTCTAATGTGCTTTGGAAAAATATTCTAACTTACATTCTTTCATGCAAGTGTTCTTAAGTATTCTTTTTCGTAGTTTCTTTCTTTGTTTTTTTAGGAGGGACTTAGGGAAGGGTCCACAGGGCGTTCAGGGTGTTGCTACTAGTTCAGACCGTACTGATCCACTGTTTATAGCTTCCCAAGAGCTGGGATTGCAGGCATGTGCCACCACACCCAGCCTCAATTGCTGTCTCAGTGTACCTGGGGTGTGGCCGGCATGGCAGGCCAGGAGATCAATCTCTGACCCCTGTGCCTGCTTGCAGGCACTTTAATCTGCTGAGCTATTTGGCCGGCCCTTCTTTTTCATAATTTCTTTGTCTCTTGTTAGTGATTTCTTGTTTCATTCTGTTGTAATATAACAGTATGCAGGTTATAGAGGCCTGGGTTCACTGTTTTGGGTAAGAAAAACTTGGTTATAAATTCTCATGACTTGAAAGTTTGCTATGAGAAATCTGAAATTCTGAAAAGTTTGACTTTATAGGTTACTCGGTGTGCTTTATATAATACGATTTGCATTTGTGTTGAACTTATACAGCTTTGACTATTATGTGTCTCGGAGAGATCATTTCTGCGTATAATTATTTAAGATTCTATGGACCTGTTATACATGAGTATCGAATCTTTCTCCGGATTCAGGAAGTTTCCTGCTATGATTTCAAAGAAGAACAATTGTACACCCTTTGAGTCCTCTTTTAATTTTTCCTCTTCCTATAACGTTGAAGACATTCAGGGTTACCTGTGAGGTGTTGGATCCACCTTCAATAGCATCTTGTCTTGTTTTCATGAAACAAGTAAGCTCAGGGTGCACTGCATTCTCCTTTCCTTCAGATTTTTTTTAAAATTTTATTTATTTATTTATTTTTTCTTGTTTCAGAACCTTTATTTGTTTATTCACTCATTTATATGGCCGGCCCAGCCCGTCCCGAGGGCAGGGCTGGTGCAGCATGTGGCGCCGGGGATCAAACCGTGGTCCCTGAAGCTGCCCAAGCCTTCCCAAACAGGCGCTCTAGACCACTGAGCCATCCCGCCGGGCCCATTTTCTTCAGATTTTGACCCTGTTCTCACATCGTTCAAACCTACTGCGCATTCTTCCCACTGAATTTTTCACATCCTGATTTCTCCTTGATTTCTTTTTATCATCTTTAATTCTTTAGCAAAGCAGACATATTCATGGCTTATGTTGTTTTTTTTTTTTTTTTTTTTTAAAAACATTCACCTTATTTTTAATCTCTTAAGACAGCTGAACACTGCATTGAAACTTCGTTTATTTAAGTCCTTTTTAACCACTAAAAATTTTATGAATTTGCCTGTAAGTTTCCTCTTCCATCTATTTGGGAACATTCCTGACCATTTGGATTTTGAGTTCTTTGGCTGTATTTCCTCCAATTCCATCCTCATAGAATGAACTACAAATCAATTGAAGGAATTTTTTTGCTGTGCTTTTTGTTCCAAAATGTTTCTATTTTTTTGTACCAGGAGCTTGAGGTCTGTTAGGATGCAAATGTCTGTCAGTACTTTGGAGATTCCTTGACTCAGCTTGCCCTGGCTTTGGTTATATTTGGTGTTTGCAGCCTTTCGCAGTCTACGCAGATAAATAGATCCACAACTAGCCTCAACAGTGCAAGGAAACTACAGTAACCAGTGGCAGGTGTCGTGTAAAATTTCCTCTAGTTATTTTACAATGAACTTCTCACTTCTCTGTATTTTTTTTTACCTCCAAGGAAACACTAAGAAGCACCTAAAAGACAACATGAAAGCACAAGTAAGAAGAGTTCATGAGGCCCAAAGCAGGAGTCTTAGGAAATGGGGCATTTTCAGTAGTTCTAGACTCTGAAGACCTTGAACAAGCTCGATACTGAGCATGTGACTTAGCAATCAGGTGGCAGAATACATTGAGTAATGTGCATTTAAGGCCTTAACAGATGAGCGAGTGAAGGTCAAATGGCACAGAAAATTAGGGCCAGGTGACAACAGCTAAAGTTTGCGAGAAAAGCATCCTACACAAAAGAGAAAGTTTTCAGTAAAGTGATAGCTTGAGGCTTAATAAGTGAACAGGTGAAGAAATACACACCGGAAGCCTAAAGCCTTTCTAAAACATGTCTATGTAGGGCAAGAAGTAGTAAAATTGTGTGTGGCAAGTACTCTAGAGGGAGCCCTTGGTGCGCTTGACTGCTGCGGTAAAATCTCTACAGCTGCTGGTTCATTTTGTAGCTATCATGTTACATGTACAATTGACACTTTTCACAGAAGAGTTAGTCATCTCATTTTCACCTTCATAAGATATGATGAAACAAATATTATCTCAATTTAAAAATAAGAAGAGAGGGGCCCGGCAGGATGGCTCAGTGGTCTAAAGCGCCTGCTTAGGAAAGCTTGGGTGGCTGCAGGGACCCCGGTTCGATCCCTGGCACCACATGCTGCGCCAGCCCTGCCCTTGGGGCAGGCTGAGCCAGCCATAAAAATAAACAAATAAACAAACAAACAAATAAAATAAAATAATAAGAAGAGAATGATGCTCAATGAATTTAAGTATCTGTTCATAGATATTTTCTCCTGCAAAATGGGTAAACTGTGTTACATAAAACCTGCCTTATAGGGTGTCCTGAAAATATTTTTTAAGTTATTTACAAAAATGAGTGAAAAACAGCGAAGGAAGCAAATTAGTATTTATGCAAGAATAAAAAACTGATCTGGGGTGGATGACCTCCAGTAGGGAACTTCCAAATGATAAAGGGACAACTGATCTCCCAACCTCAAAAATACCTGGGACAAGTTCATGTTCTCTAAAGCTGAAGAATGAATTTTAGGAACAAATGGAGGTAATGAGCAGAATATACTTATTGAGGGAAAGAAAGCTCCACTCCAAGAGAGGGACAGGAGGGGGTTCAGGAGTGGGTGTCCCCAGGAAGCTATCTCTTCCAGGGACTTTTATCGTGCAAAACCATGTGGTGGGGCAGGTCTAAGGTAAAATTCATGGAAACTCACTTAGGTAGGCATCAGGTGGGACAAAACTATGGTCAACCAATGAGGTTACAAGCACCATTGCTCAGGTAAGATTGATTAAAACCAATACGGAATAGGAAGGGAGTCAGGTAACCAAGCAGGTTGAATATGGAACAGGGTCTCTTCCTGTTGGGGGTTGGGTTACGGACTCATTTGAGCTCTTTTAAGGTGATTGATACCTATTTAGAGTATCAGTCCCTGATGCACATTCCTGGGGAAGTATGTGACTATATTTGGTCTTCTTTTGTCAAGTTCTGGCCCACAGCAGGGGTGTCTGCCTCTTGCAGAGCTGTAAAGTCACCTTGTCTTCCGTCTCGTCTCCTTGAGGGCCTGGCCCTGTCTGACTGCCTATAATCTATCTAATTCAGCTGCCTACAACAGTATCTTTTAATATAAATTTTATACTTTTGCTAAATCATATGCATAGGTATACTTTGATTTTCTTTGTAAGGCCAATTAATATGAACTTGCAAATACTTGTGTGAAAGTAAATTTTTAAAATTATTATAAGGTAGGATTGGTACAACAAGTCATGTTAGCATGTGACACATGCCACTGTATGGTAAGGCCTGGAGTGTTTCTCCCTATGCATGACTTTCCTTGTACCTTTCTGAACTACAGACTAAAGCTCCCATAGGAAGCTTCAGCTGCTGCACAGAAAGCTGAGTCCCTGATCCCGAATCCCAAAGTAATACAACTGGAGCTTAGATTTATAATGAAATAGAGAGTTTTGTGAAAAGACTGACCCTGGGACCATGACCGCTCAGCTTAACTCATTAAATATATAGGGAGCATATACTGTTTGACTCTGGCAAAGAAAGATAAGACATAATCAGCTTCAGTCTTTAGGTATTATTTTATCCTCTTTCATCTTTTGTAATTCATAAAGCTACTTGATAGCAGTTTGAAGTTTATAGTCTTAAAATCACAACTTGTATAATTTAATTGGCAACAACTGGGCCATCTTGCTTAAAATCTAATTAGTTTGACATTTTCTAAACTTGTGGAGTCCTTTGAGATTCTCGTAGTTG
The DNA here is from genome assembly GCA_004027025.1 of Myocastor coypus. Taxonomy (NCBI): domain Eukaryota; kingdom Metazoa; phylum Chordata; class Mammalia; order Rodentia; family Myocastoridae; genus Myocastor; species Myocastor coypus. The sequence goes on from PVJA010015682.1 coordinate 36,454, forward strand.
GGCAGGGAATTATAAGACATAGTATGACGCCACTGCAAAAGTCTGAAAGTCATTCCCATTGAGATTGTCTTTGACGTTCAGTAAACTCACTGATGCTAACGGCTTCCAGCTGTGCATTTTGTTTGCTAAACATTTTTTGACATAGATTTTAAGAGTAGCCTGGGTGCGCAGCAGAACTCTCTGATCCTTAGAATATTACCGAGAAAAGAGGAAAAGAAAAAGAAAGAGAGAGACAGAGAGACAGAGACAGAGACAGAAAAAGACAGACAGACAGACAGACAGACAGACAGACAGAAAAGCAAGCAGGCAGGCAGGCAGGCAGGCAGAGGGAAACAGGCAGAGAGAAAGAAAGAACGAAAGAAAGAAAGAAAAGACAGACTTTTCCTTAATAGCACTGAAAGTTAAAAATATTACATTGAAGTGGTATAGTACCCATATTCTCATAATTTAGTCTGAAAATATCAGGGAAAATTGTTAGATCAAGATTTTGTCACGATGTTGACATGAGAGGCAACATTTCTCCAATTAGAAGTGAAGGTCATTCTACTTTCATCTTTCATTTCTTGAAATTCAGTTCCAAATGCTTTTCCCCAATGAGCCAATTGTTTTGACAGTGTTCGGTGTTGGATAAGCACTGTAACCCTTCACCTAGTCACATCCATAGAGGCTGACCTGCCAGTCAGCTTCCTTCATTCAAGCTATTGCAACTGGCTGGCGAGAAGTTTGTCCTGCTCACCCTCCTAATAAGTGCGTTTGTCCACACCTCAGCTGAAATGGATGAAATAGTGCCAAGGGATGCTAAAGTTGACTTTTTCTTTGTCCCAAGTGGAAAATGATAGGTTTTCCATGCTGTCACAGCAGAGAAATAGGCAGAAGGAATAAAGGAAAAGGACTTTATTCTCTTGGAGGACTCAGAGAGAATTCAGGGAAGATAAGGAATTCTCTGAATTGGAATAAAGGGAGGCAAAGGCTTTTATGGACTTTTACCAGGGGTGGGATTTGAGGAGGATGTTTAGATTTACCTGAGGAGCTGGTTGGGGCCTTCCCTAAAGTGGCAAGACAGGTGGAAGGAAATTGTACCCTGGGCTGAGTTGGAGAAGAAGGGGGGATGGTCTTTGGGAAGATAAGCTGTTGTTTTAAGGGCTTCAGCTATATTAGATGACCACCATAATGATTCAGCAATTCATACTAGGGCCAGAACCTATCAGAAAAAACACTGGTAAATGCCATGAAATACTTTTTATGGAATTTTATGTACTAAAATCATTTCACTTTGTCCTGCTTCTAAACTTCAAATATTAAACCCCTGGAATTTCTGCCACATTTTGAAGCACAGGCACCTCTGTGGCAAAATGCGTTGGCATTTACAGAAAGGATTCTCCTTCTCCTGCTTTTTTTTTTTTTTTTTTTTTCTGTATTTTCAGTCTTATCCACTTTTGTATCTGTCCCAGACACATGGCAGATATTAAATGATATTGGACGGTACATAAATAAATGTACAAATAATGCATAAAAGGTGCTATAAGCATGCAGAGGGAGAGAAATTCCTGAAAGAGTATTTGACTACAGGAACTGACATCAGTGCTAAAACTGGGAACATAGAAAAAAAATGTAGAAGAGAAAAAAAGGTTTCCTGCTGATCAATTGCAAATGTCACACAGTGGAAAGTTGCGCTATCACATTTCTTCTATAAATAAACAGGTGACATACATTCATGTACATAAGAAAATCATTGGTATAAAGCATAGCCATGATTTGGGTGTATGGTTTTAATTTTAATTTGGAAATACTCTTCTCCTCTGTCCCTTTTGCTCCTTAATACATTTGGATAACGTTCAAGTAAGTTCAACAGTTTTTTTTTTTTTTTTTTTTTTTTTTTTGTCTTTTTGAGACAGGGTCTTGCTATGCAGTTGAGGCTGGCCTTGACCTCACTTTTGTAACCCAGGGTGGTCTCAAACTCGCACCGATCCTCCTGCCTCAGCCTCCCAGAGTGCTGGGATTACAGATGTGCGCCACCACGCCCAGCCAGTTCAACAGTTTTTGATGACAAATGCTCAGGCTCCAATAATGACCTTCCAGCTTCTTTCATCAAAGCAATGTAGCATTGCTCTACTACCTGACTGCAGTGGGGGTGCTGGCGTGTGACGGCCATGGTGCTTCTCCCCTGTGGGTGACTTACAGCACGAACTCGGTTCTGATCATTTTTCTAATACTGACGCATCCTAGCACTTAAAGACGATCATTGGCCAGGATGGAGCCTGCTGTTTACCTCTCGTGAAAGGGATTTGTCCCTGAATGCCTGTACAGTCATTACCTCTGGGATGAATGTATGAAGATATTTTCTTTTACAGAATGGGATTTCAGCTAATGTAGAGTAGTCATAAGAATAGGAACTATCAAGTGTTTACATTTTCATGGAAATTTGAATTACATAACAATAGTGTTGCTAATGAGATTTAAAGCCTCTATTCTCAACATGACCTTAAGTTGCTAAATGTTTAAGTCTGCCTCATCAACAGAATATATATGTTATTAGACCTTGGTTTATTCATTCTCTGTGATTATTATAATTTGATACAAATGTACTGAAGGAAAGACAGGTGTATTCCTAAAGCTCTCCTGAGATATTCGTTCTCTAATCTCATGAACTTCTATATTTGCTTTAATCTCCTGTACTCTGAGTAGCTACTTTAATGTTTTCGGCCCTTGCACTAAAGGAATAATTATGTACTCTATTTATTTAGAACCAATATAGTCTTATAAGTCCATAACTAAAGAAAAGAATTAATTGCAGTAGCAAAGTATTGTCAAAAACTTAATAAATGTTCTTATTTGATCCCTATTTTCCTTTCTTGTAAAATTATTTGTAGATTAGTCCTATGAATATATAATGTAATTTTATTCACAGCACATAAAAGGGCTATTGTAGAAATTAGAACACATCCCACGTGTTTTTAGATTGATCAGTTTATTGACTTTATTAAATTTTGCACAAGATGAGAATGAAAATGTGACGAAATTATAAATTGCAGAAACTTGACTTTAAGGTTCATACATATATTATTTGAAAAGAGAGTAATATGGCTAAGGAGACATCTTAACAATATAAGTGTCTGCCTGGTAAGCACAAAGGCTGGTTCAATCCCTAGTGCCACATGCCATGCTGACCTCTGAACCCTGGGCCCACTGTGCTGGACCTGGAACTGGAAGCGGTCACTACAAGTTTGAAGTGTGTAGTGAGACCCTGTGTGCAATAAATAAATAAAGAAAAAGAACAGAAAAGAGAAAAATATCCGACTTAGGCATCTTTCTCAAAAATATAAACCATGAGCATGTTAAAATAATTAAAAATCATGCAGAATTTCAAAGCAAGATGATAGAAAAATAAAATGCTGATTATATTGCATGTTGTTATCTTCAAAGTAGTTCCTCAAATTAGATCATTAGATAGAGACATGCAGAAATGTTCAGAACAGTATAAGCAGTAACTGTGTTATTTTTATTTTTCTCTTTAAAATAAAAAATTTATAATAAGCAACTGAACTATAGTGTATAATAATAAAAGAATCAATAAAATGTCATAAAATTAAATAGAATACAGGGAAAGTATTGAACTGTCATATAATAGAAAAAATATAAGAACTTATGTTACAAATTGATTCTTGGAAAACCTAATACAACTGATCAAGCCCTGGTATGACCGGTCAAACGGAAGAACGAGGACATAAAGGAAAAGGCAACTAGTGTCAAGACTAGAAAGAGCATTTCTCCACACTCTGCAAATATTTAATGGTAATGAAGAACATCATGAAATACTTTGGGAAGAAATTTTGAAATTAGATGGAAAGAAATAGCTGTCTAATACTAGTAGTCAGAATCTAACTCGATAACTGGCGAGACGGGGCATCGCCACAGGGGACAACTGCATTACCAGTCATTGGCTTAGGAAACACAGTCTGAAAATGGAAAAAGTCGGATGTAGCTATTAACAGAATTCCCATATATTCAAACATAGGATACATTTTAGAGTCTTTGGATGGATTGAGTATGGTCTTCAAGTGGGAGAAAGAGATTAACTCATAGCCAAGTAGTAGAATGCAGAAATAGTTTATATGGTTGTAAAAACTGTTACAAAGTTTCTTGATTCTTGAATTAAAAGTGGGGTTTAGCTGGGTGTAGTGATGCATGCCTGTCGAACCAGCACTCAGCAGGGAAGGAAGGGGGATCTCTGTGAGTTCAAGGCCAGCCTGGGCTACACAAGGCAATCACTCCGAATGTGAGTGACTTTCCGATGTATTATTACAGTATAGTAGCTAGGACACTGAAGAAATTCTTTAATCATAAAAACAAAACAAATAGCCAAAGCAGTTTCCATTGCGTTCCACAGAGTACTAAGCCAGAAGTGAGAATGCTACGAGGTCGTGATGCTACCCGCAAGCCCCTGACAAACGCAAAGACCACTGCTGAGCAGGGCCAGCTGGTGCGGTAACTCTGTGAAGGAGTGGCCACCGGATTCAGACTCCTACCTGCACTGTTTCACCACATGTCTATACTGAGATTCACTATTTTTAGTTTAGGTGATTTTTTAAAAAAAATATTCTAATAGCCGGGCATGATGGCACACGCCTGTAATCCCAGCATTCAGGAGGCTGAGGCAGGGGGATGAGTGTGAGTTGGAGACCAGCCTGGGGTACCAAAGTAGGCTCCAGGCCAGCCTGAACTGCATAGTGAGACCCTGTCTCAAAAAGACTATATATATATGTATTCATTCTAATAAAAGTCTGTCCCAGGACAACCTGTCAGTGGCCCATGGTTTTGTTCTACCTAGTGAAAAGCAAGCAGAAACCAAGAGAAAGCAGATCCACACTGCTGATGGCTGGGCCCTAGGAATAGCCTGAAACTTACCCACCTCAAATTTCATCTTCATAGTCATGCATTTTCAATAACGTAGCGAGGTGAATGGCAGGGAAAAGCTGAAGTTGGGTATGCTCCAGTCCTGCAAAAGGGCTTCCTGCCTGGGATAATTGCAGTCCTCAGTCACTAGGAAATGCTGTCTAGTGATACTAACTTCATAAAACTATAAATGCATGTCCCTACCCTGATTGTCCGGGCCTCTTTCCTCGTATGGAAAGAGGCCACTCCCCCTGCCCTCAGCTTTCACCTCCACTGTGTTTTCTAACTCACCTCATAAGTTTTCTCTAGGCCCATGGAGAGCCAGGCACCATAGAGCGAGAGCCATGCTGGTCTGTGGTAGCAGAACAGGAACACTTTGTAAGGTGAACTTGGGATGCTGGGATGCATCTCAGATTTTGCACACATCGTGGGAGAGAGACACTGGTGGGTCAATATTCAGCTCAGGAGTGTTGCATTGGCAATTGTCAAGTATAGAAATTGGATCGTGGAGGTCTACTGACATACGCAGATAGACAGACAGTAGATAGAGTAGACAGAGATGTATTTGATTCAAAAAGTGGAAAGGTGCATTTGCTTACTAGTAGCTACGCGTGAGACAAGCAGAGTCTCAAGAGCCACAGATGTATATGTATGCAGAAATGTGCTCTGTATTTTTGATCTCTGCATTTCCTTTTCATTCCTGGAGTTTGGTTAGAAGGTGCCTTGCAGTGACAGTGGGTTTGGCACAGAAAAGAAGGAGGAAAGAGACATAACACTGATAAACCCTAAATCCTCATGCTTTCCTCAATCAGACAAAAAAGAAAACGGATACTTTACTTTGTGTGTGGCACAGGTTGGCTGCAGGGGGCTCTGGGCTCAGGTCCTCAGCTTACTCAGCTGGGGGTGCCCAGTAGACTGTGCGTCTGTGGGCCTGGTCCGTTAGCAGCCGTTGGCATGCGCCACCAAGGACATTGGTGCTCTGGTGCCTGGGGTCAAATTGGAGACACGGCTCAGTGCACCCTGGCTTTCTCTGCTGCACAGACCCTGCACACTTTTGGTACTGAAAGTCCCCTCAGGGCAGGCAGAGCCTGCGCTCAGAATCCCAGCAGGAATGGGGCATCCAGGGCAGAGGGGGAGCTTCGGCCAGCTGCCTGGGGTCAGCGGACAAGGACAAAGGCTGGGCCCACCCCTTGCCTTTCCACCTGGTGAGCTGGACCCCAGGGTAAGCTTCTGCACTGCCCATCCCCACGGCTAGCTTCGCCCTTTACACCAACAATGTGCACTCCATTTGGAGACCTCAGAGTGACAGTGGCCCAGATCAGAGGAGGGAACAACTGAGAATATAAGATTTTGGGCACTATTGCTGCTAAGGCAGTGACATTGACATCCCCTGGGAGGGTGGAGGCACAGCGCCAGCGCCATTCCCGGTACTAAGATAGGTCAATGAGCCTCTGTCTCGGCTCCACCAGCACTGAGAGGAAGGAATGGAAACTGCAGCTAGAGGCTGTGAAGAGGCCTCCCACTGGCTCTCCGACAGTGGGGGGGGGGGAAGTAAAGGTCGCAATTCAAAGAACTCAACCCTCTGCTCAAATCACCGTATGCTCTCACATTGCTTAATTTTTGCCTTGCTAAAATGTAAAAAATTATAAATAAAAAGGAGGTCTAAGGATTTTGCTTCTTCTGACATACACTGGGATTTTAAAAAGTAATTATATACCCAGCCGGGCGTGGTGGCTCACACCTGTAAGCCCAGCATTCGGGAGGCTGAGACAGGAGGATCAGTGCGAGTTCGAGACCAGCCTGGGCTACAAAAGTGAGCTCAAGGCCAGCCTCAACTGCATAGTGAGACCCTGTCTCAAAAAAAGACCGAAAAAAAGTAATTATATAAAGAAAAACTGCTTTAAAGGACGTTTAGACTCAAGTGCAGAAGGCCTCGCACGTGGCAACAGCAGGTTCACAGTGACAGAAGTGCAAATTGCTGTCCTGCAGAGATGCAAAGGACAATCCAACCTCATAATAGAGCGTTTTTAGCTCTCTCCATTACAACTGGTGCTGAAAACAATCTTAACATTTTCTCCTCAAGGTGATTAATTTAAAAGACTGTCTCTCGATATGTTAAAAAAAAAAAAAAAAAGAAAAAACACACTTGCCTAATTTTAAAAATTCGTATTTGATAGTGTTTACAATGGTGGGAATATTTCAAAATAATACTGAATAAAGCAAACTTTTTAAGAAATAAAACCTTTGCCCTTTCAGTGATAGCTGCTCAAATCAACCCTAGCTGATTTCCAGACTTGCTACTGTTAATTGGCTTTGCTCAACTCAACACATGCGCAGTGGGGTCTCTTGGCAGTTGGCATCCTTTACCATGGTTCTGTTCATGAGCTGCAAACTCTCCTTTTTCCCCTTTTTTTCAGTCCAACAACAGTAGCTGTAACACTTGCCACTCTACATTGGCAAAATTTTCTGGTGTAATTCATTGTTAATATCTTTCAGACAAGCTAATTCCGTTTGCTTCTGTTTTCATAGATGGGTTGTCTTAGGGTGAAGAAGTCTGTATGATGGCTTCCTCTTCCTGTTTACGGCCTCCCAAGAGCTAGGATTACAGATGCGTGCCGCCATGCCCAGTTTCAGTTGCTGTCTCAGTTTGCCTGGGGGCAGTTCTGGCATGACAGGCCTGGGGAACGAACCCCCCCACTCCTGTGCCTATTTGCAGATGCTTTAATACACTGAACTATTTGGCCAGCCCTAAGGTCCCCTTTTTCTGTCTCAAGTAATCGTCCAAAAATTGTGCAGGAAGCCCAAAGGGTTTAGAGCTGCGGTACTTATTATTATGAATGCTTCCATCATCAGCTGGGAGTCTATTCCAGCCACAAAAATAAAGCATGTGGCTCAGAGGTCAGTGATATTCTCTGTGTCACAGAGAAACCATCCCAAAGTCAATTGCTTATTGTTAATAGAACATGTGCCAATTGCATTGTTCTAGCCCAAGAAAGCCCAGTGTTTCACTAAGTACCCGGCATGTGTTTATCACTTTTCTTATAAAACTGTTCCACTGTGCCCACCAAGTAATGGATTTCCATTGACAACTAAATTTATTACTCAACTTGAGATGATTTTGGAGTGTGAGTGGTGAAGGCGAATAGCACTCTGATAAAACCACATGAAACAGGGCATAAATAGAATGGCTGTTCCTGAAAATAGAACAACAAAACTCATAAGAAAATATTTTTGATGATTTTACATATACAAATCCAGTACATCAAATTTTGTATGATTTCAGAAACTAATATTTAAATGGTGAAGCAATTACTGTTGTTTTAGCAACATTTGTACTATAACTTTGGTCAGGGAGAGCTGGCCAAATAGTTCAGTGGATCAAAGTACCAGCAAGCAGGTGCAAAGGTAGTGGGTTTGATCCCTGGGCCTGGTGTGCTGGCCCCACTCCCAGGGTGTGCTGAGAAGACGATTGAGACCTGCCTATAATCCCAGCTCTTGGGAGGCTGTCAACAGGGGGATCACTACAAGTCTGATCTAGTAGTGAGACCCTGAACACCCTGTAGAACCTTCCCTAAAAATACAAAAAAAAGAAAGAAAATGAAGAAAGAAGAAGAAGGAAGAAGA
>PVJA010015683.1:0-44882 GCA_004027025.1 Myocastor coypus
AATTGCTGTACTTTCAGAATCACCCATATTAATCACCACTAAAACATCTTGCTAAATCTGATGAAGGACACAAAGCTGCAGTTTTCCTTCCAAGCACCAAATTACTCAGCAATCGTTTGTACTTCTGTAGTCGGTGTGTACCAGTACATTTACTTCCCGCTCCCCTTTTAGACCACATCTTTCTCCTTAACGTTAAGGACTTCGCCTCCGATTTTCTTTGCCTCAAGGTAAGGTGCTATTTTAGAAAAACAGTTGATCAATAGCATACCAGCTACAAGACTTTCTTAAGTAAGTATCCAACCCTTCTCCCACTCTTTTTCTGTGCAAAGAAAAGTGGACGGCAAGTAAGAGTTCTAGCCACTTCTGAAACAAACAGCTAAGTTAGCGGTTGAAAGAAAGAGGAGGAGGAGGAAGAAAAAGAAGGACAAAACCGGGGCAGTGCAATTTCTCCCTACCGCTAATTTAATCTATGGTTCCTGAGGCCAAAACGGATTTTTAAAAGGTAAACTCAGAACCCTGAGAATTCAAGTCTCTGGCTCTCCGTGGTCACGTTAAACTGTCCCAGTGGAAGAAACTAGGAAACGGAGACCGAAAACAGCCCTTAGGGCCATTCACTGGGGAAAAGGTAAGGTGATTCTTGAGGTGGGCACATATTCATCCTCCAACGCACCCTGACCTAAGAAGCCCCAGGTCTGGGGTCGTGAAGTACTCCAGTGAGACCAGAGTAAATAGTGGCAGACACAGGACCTTAGAGAGGAAAAGGGCCACAGGCAGGAAAAGGCACAGGACTAGAATGTCCAGCTTTGGGGTCACAGCTCTGTTACTTACCCTACTTGGTAGCCGACCCCAAGGTGTACATCTTCAGGGGCATCATAGAATTCTTCGGTGTCGCTTTCCGACGCCATTTATAGGACACACCCGCGGTGTGGGGGCCGGCGCCGCCTGGAGGAAGGGTGACTCTCCCGGTTCTTCGTAGTCCTCCACCCCGGCAAGACTGTGGGGAGGTGGGTCCCAGGCGAGGCTGAAGAGGGAGGAATCGGGAGCTGGTTAGGGACGGGGGACCGCCCTCAGTTGAGGGGCTGAAGGAATGATCGGTAGACCAGCTGCCCGAAGAGGCGGCAGTGGGTCCAGGGACTTTTGCTGCCGCTGCTCCCACCGGTAGGTGTATAAGGAGCGTAAGAGAAGAGGCCCGTAGCGCTTCTAGGTGGGGGAGGGCGGGCGTGCCGGCGACGGCAGCTCCAATTTCTCCTGCAGCAGCGATTACGGCAGCTGAGGGAACGAGTAGCCCGCAAAATACCGACGCACACCTACCCTCGCGAGATTTGGGTTGAGGGGGCGGCAGAAGCGTGGGCGGGGCGAAGAGGTGGCGGGGGCGGTCCCAGAGAGGCAACGTTCTGCTTTTGCTCTAGAAGTCTATCAAAATGGCGCAAGCGCATTGAAAGTATTAGGCGGAGGCCGGAAGTAGCCGTGAAGGGAGGGGTGAGCCCCCTGAAGGGAGGGATTTAGGACCTAGGCGGGAGAAGCTTGTGGTGTGGCTGTGCACTCCTCCAGCGTTGTTGGGATTCGAAGTAAGTGTTTTCCCTACTAACTCTTTCAACTTTACATTTACAAAGAGAGGCCTTTTGAGAAGAATGATTTTTGAGACTGATTTTTTTTTCCTTGTAAAGAAATGCTGACCGGAAACGTTAGTGTGGGCATTTTGGTTTGTAGAGTATTTTCTTTGTTTTATCTGAACCTGGAATAACCCACCAAAGTTGAGTCGGAGGTCCACCCCTCTAGCATTACAGGAATAACCTCCCCTATTCACAAGATCTCTATGATCTATAGATATGATTCCAAAGGCCAAATGATGGGGTCTGTAAAAAATACACGTAGATGGTGCCAATAAAGTAATGATGTATTTATTAATGGAGCTGAGGTAGTATAAGGCCTCCGGTTACCTTTTCTAGATGGTTAGCTATCGTTGTCCACAGTTTAGGTGAGAGAAAATTTTACATACTGGCCCAAATGTGCATTAATCAGATGTTTTAGATAACCATGCAACACCAAGATTGTAACAACTTGTGATCCTTGACTCCATAATGTTCAGTGATGAACATAGGTGTTTCTCAAATGATCAGTGCTGTTGAACCTTTTTTCATATATTTATTTGCAAATATGTTTTTCACACATTGGTATATTTCAATGTATTTCATGTATATTTAATACATTTTCACACATTTGAAATCTATTCCATATATTTATTTGAAAATATACGAAGAAAAGCTTAATACCACTGGTCACTCAGGAAATGCAAATCAAAATAATACCGAGATTACATCTCACTCCAGAATGAATGGTTGTTGTCAAGAAACCAATGAATATTAAGTGCTGGTATACGGAGTCAAAGGATACCATGTCTATGGTGGGAGTATAAACTGGTACAGTCACTATGAAAATCATTATGGAGATTCCTCAACAAATAAAATCAACAGGTTCTATTTGATTCAACTGTTCCCATTTTACGTATCTTTTTAAAAGAGTTAAAGTATCACAGCATAGTGATAGATGCATACCCATGTTTATAACAGCACAATTTATAACAGCTGAATACTGGAAGCAAACCATGTGTTCATCAAAAGGTGAATGAACAAATAAAATTATGCCATAAAGAAGGACAGATTTGAATCATTTGTAGAAAAATGAATGTACCATGAGACCATAATCTTAAGTGAAATAAATTGGGTACACAAGTTTAAATATTGCATTGTTTCTCTTATATGAGAAACCCAAAGGGTAAATAAAGAGCATAATGAGGATGGATATTGGAAAGTAGGAAGAGCACATTAAAATGGGCAGGAGAACAAGGGAGAATAGGCCAGAAAAGAAAAGAAAGGAAAAAGAAAAAGAACGCAAGGAGAAATGAAAATGAAGGTTTTATAAATGTGTAGGAGAAGAAAGATTAAAGGGAGGGAATGGGGAAAAAAGAATTAAAATATGTTATGCATAGGTACATATTCCATATGATGAATGTGATCAATATGTGTGACAAATATGTACTAATAAAAATAAAGTTAAGTATGTGAAAATAAAGATATGTACAAAGATTTCATGCTCAGTAAAAGTAGGGGTTTGCAGTATGTAATGATCAAACTCATTGTTGGAAGGTAGTACATGCACATAGCACATCTAAATTGATTTTTGCATCTCCTTCTGATCCATAGTCTTTCTTAATGGGTCATGTAGTATGAGCACAAGGCATATTTATTTCTCTCTGATTTCCTACTAGGCTCATAAAGTTGTGAAGCCTCAACTATGGTAATGGTCATAAGAAAGTTGAAACTGGTACCAGAGGCATAGCTTCAGAGAGGCTAGAAGGAGATACTAGAGTTCTTCTCAAGGAACCTGGACAAGGTCTGATGTGGTGTGTTATATTCACATAAATGCAAGTGATACATACACTATATTCTCTGACTCCCCCAAGGGGTTAAGAAAAACACTGTATAGTCAAATGAGTTCATAAATCAACTTGATTGTCAGCTTCCTTAAAAAACAGCAACTAAACCTACTGTTGTGGTGCACACTTGTGATCCCACTGCTTGGGAGAGTGATGCAGGAGGATCATGAATTTGAGACCAACCTGGGCCAAATAATGATGTTATACCTCAAAACAAACCTAGGCTTTAGAGGTTTTTGGATTTCAAAAGTAGTACAATAAAGGATCTATGGAGTTTTGTGAGGATATAACTGTTGTCAAAAGATACTAATTATGAGATTAAGTTTGTAAATTCCAAGAATGTTAATTAAAAGAATAGATTTTTAACATCTTCACAAAAATGGTAAGTTGTGAGGCGATAGGTATGTTAATTAGCTCGATCCAGTCTTTCTACAGTGAATACATAGATGAACACATCTCACTGTACCCCTAAATTATATGCAGTTATGACTTATCTCCTAAAATAAGTTAGGAAATGCATATTAGTACATGTTGCATTACATATAAAAATGCATCTCAAAGCAGGGAATGTTGGGGAATGGCTGTAATCACAACATTTGTGAGGCTGAGGCAAGATCACTGCTAAGAGTTTGAGGCCGCCCTGGACTACACAGGAAGGTACTGCCTCAAAAATAATGGATCTGAGCCAGGTGTGGTGGTGCACTCTATTTACAGTAGGGATACTGTAGATCAGATCCCTGTTTTTTTTTTTTTTTTTTTTTTTTTTTTTTTTTTTTTTTTTTTTTTTTTTTGTGTGTGTGTATGCAATGACAGCCCCAAGTTTTTATAAGACAAATAACAAGAGAAATGGAAAACTATAGCTGTGGAGCAGAGGACACATTATGGCCCATTGTGTTTTCATAAATATGGTATTATTGGAAAATAATCAGGCCTAACTATTTACATGTTAGGTTTTTTTAAAAGAATTTTTTATTTTATTTATTTATTTTTTTCTTGTTTCAGAACCTTTATTTGTTTATTCACTCATTTTTATGGCCGGCTCAGCCCGCCCTGTGGGCAGGGCTGGCACAGCGTGTGGTGCTGGGGATCGAACCGTGGTCCCTGAAGCTGGCCAAGCTTTCCCAAGCAGGCGCTTTAGACCACTGAGCCATCACTCCAGGCCCCTATTTACATGTTGTACACTGACTTTTTAAGGCAAAATTGAGTTTCTGGAACAGACTATCTGGCCTATAACGCCTAAAATATTTACAATATTGTAATATTAAAATATTACAAATGTTCTTTACAGAACATTTTTGCTACCCCTTGGTCTATAACATTACTATTTTCTAGGATATCCCACAACTGAAAGTTTTCTCAAAGTAGATGGTATTTGAATTAGTTTCACGGTATTATAGTATTATGCCGAATGATATGTACAGACAAAAGTAATGTTAAAATTTTTCCTCACATGTGTCATTCCCAATGGCTATAAAACCTATATAAGTTTAAGGTTTAGGTGGATTTAAGGAAAAATTTTATGTGTGGTTAATTTCCTTATCTATATAGCAAACCCTGTTCTCCAGAAGTAGACGACTTGTACAGCAGCAGAAGTACTTCTCCACAGGTCCTTGCTCGGCACTCTTGAGAAGAATAGTACAAACTGTCTGTATCCTTGGGGCCAGTTTTTTCCAAACCACAGAGCTATCACTCAGAACATCAGTGGTCAAATTACTTGCAATACATGTAGCTATTTGTTACAATTGAGTGAAAGTGATAACTCAGAGGAAGAAATTATGTGTAGGGCTAGAGGATTTAAGGTATAATATGACATGAAATGATTTCTTTAAAGTATGTGGTACAGGGTCTCAACTATGCAGCTTGGACTCATAATGACCATCCTGTTTTCAGCCTCCCCAGCACTGAGATTACAAGCATCCATCACCCCAACCAGTCTGCAAGGCCGGCTCAGCGTGTCTTGTGATGGCATGTGGCACTGCATCAAACCCCAGTCCCTGTGCTTGCCTAAGCAGGTGCTTAGTCTGCTGAACTATCTTGCTGACCTGACATGAATGATTTAATGTTGTAATGTTTCTGAGTTTTCCTGTGGATTTTTGAAGGATCAGAAACTGAATAAAATTATTCTGAAACTACCAATATTGGTCAGAGCCAAAATAACATTTAAATTAATCAGCCTCTTATTATCTATTTTCAAAGGTCAGATTTGAGCTTAGTGGTGCATGTTTTCCAGCACTGAGAAGGCTGAAGCAGGGCAATCACTATGAGGTAATTTGAGGCCAGACTGTACTGCATAATGATTTCAAGGCTAACCTGAACTACATAGGCACCGACTCAGTGCCGCCCTAATCAAAATTCAATTATGCTATACATTATGATATACTGTATTTAAAAGTTCTATTTCATTTTAGGATCTCTTTTTCAGCCAGTCTGCCTTCTAAATGATGTTTAGTAATATGAATATTAAAGTGAGATTTAATCTGAAAGCATGCAAAAATGAAGTGGAGAATGTACAAATTTATTAAGAAATACCAAGAAACCAGCCTATGGTCTGCAATATTATTATTAACAATAGAATGTATGTAGTTATACACTATTGTACAAGACTCTGGAAGAAAGCTGATTGGAAAAAGGGATTCTGTTAGCTTGTATAATGACATGCAGACTTTTACACTTAGTCCATTGTGATTATTATATTGTACAATAATTTATTCATAAAGTTTGCTTATGCACAGTTTAGTCACCAGATAGACTAGATGAAAGCAGAAAACTACATTCTCAACTGACGCAAGCCACATAGGAGTATATAAAAATACAAACATGCATACATCATATACTTGTCTGCTATCTCAGTTATTTCTGTTTTTTTTTTTTTTTTTTTTGTCTTTTTGAGACAGGGTCTCGCTATGCAATTCAGGCTGCCCTTGAGCTCACTTTTGTAGCCCAGACTGGTCTCGAACTCGCACGGATCCTCCTGTCTCAGTCTCCCAAGTGCTGGGATTACAGGCGTGCGCCACCATGCCCGGCTATTTGTGTTTTAAGTTCTACCGGTTCACAGTATTAGTTACAACTTTCAGTCTGATTTTAGATAACCCTCTCACCACTACTTCATAGTAACTTACAAATTACATTTTTGTATCCACTTCTACAAGTAAACTCCTTGTCTTTTTCAAAATAAAATGCCATATTGATTATACTACTTACATATTTTCTAACTATTTAGCATGTATAAAACTATGCTACCATTTTATTAGGTGTTTATTAGGTTCATATTTTTGTGCATAGTTTATGTCGTAGATGAAGTTTTTCCCCCATAAGCTTTGTGATTTCTTATTGAATAATTTTGCACAGTATAGTGATTTTGAGAAAGTATGTGTCACCTTATAGTGAAGCAGTTCTGGTAGTTTTAGGCATGGCTACACTTAGTGGTCAAGAGGTATCAGTACTGTTCCTGTCAAAAAAAAATACTGTTCCTGTCTTGCTTTTTAAATCTCTATGTGCTTTGCCTTTTTTTTTTTTTTTGGCGGTACCGGAATTGAACTCAGGACTGCACACTTGCCAGACAAGCGCTTATTCTACTGAGCTACCTCCCAGCTGCAGGCTGAAATTTTCTTGTTGGAGACAGCTTTCTTATAGTTAGTAAAGATGGCTGCAAGCAACTTAACTTATGATGTCTGTTTTAGTTCACAGTGTACAGAAGTTTTCATTTAGTGTTGGTTGACTCTTAGTGCAGTATGGCAGAGGAAAAAATAGTTCATGGCATGGCAGGCAGGATGCATGGCAGGATAAAGCTAGGAAAAGGAATATAAACTGTTCTAGGCCACACCCATAGTGGCCCACCTCTGCCCACCAGGCTTCACCTCCCAATATCACACCAGCTATAAATCCCATCTATGGACTAATCCAGTATCACACACCTGAGATCAAGTATCATACTTCCATGATAAATTATAACACCTCCATGGTCCAGTCAGATCCCTACCTATGAGTATATGAGGCTTTGGGAGACAACTGAATAGAAACCATAATAATGCCTTCACTTTGAGTCCTGAAGGAAGCAAGACTTTCTCCCAGGGTATATATATTAAAAAGAAGGATGTTGATTGGTCTTAAGCCCATCTTACTGGAGGCTTAGAAAACTCATTTGTCAAGCCTAATTCAGCTAATTCTCTGCCACACAACAATCAGGGAGATACTATCATGATTATCTGCTTTGGTAAGACTGCATGAGGTATTCATTGAGTATTTTTCCAAGAAAAGTTGTTAACACAGGAATAATATGCTTACTGTAAGTTATGAAGAGTTAAGATCCTATCTTCATTGGAATTATAAGAGCTTATTTTGTGTTCAATGAAAACATGCTATATGGAATGCTATGTGTATAATCCATTTGTGTAGAATCATGAGTCAATGTATATGTATACATATAGTCATATATAGAAAGAAATTTGGGAGAATATTTACAAGGATTGATGGTGACTGCCTTTAGTTGCTGATTTAAAAGAATAACACAAGATGTGTGCTAGACCTCAGATTTGTTTCCAGTGTAACTCATGTCAATGATTCCTGGACCTGTTTGTGAGCACCATATTATAGTTCTGAAACAGTTCAGCAAATGTTACCAAGAAACCAAATTTCAAAAAAATGCCCATAAGCAAGTCTTGGATTATATCTAGTCTACCAGTAAAATGTCATATTTTCTGCACTGCAGACCTGACACATGCAAAGAATAAGTTATAGTTCTAAAGAAAAATGAAATGATGGACTGATGTAAAGCTTCTAAGAGCAAGATGTGTCGGTCCTGGTGGTGCACGCCTGTAATCCCAGCACTTGGGAGGCTGAGACAGGAGGATTGATGTGAGTTCGAGACCATCCTGGGCTACAAAAGTGAGCTCAAGGCCAACCTCAACTGCATAGTGAGACCCTGTCTCAAAAATATAAAAAAAGAGCAAGATGTAACATTAGAGATAAGTTTCTAGTACTGTAGACCAAGCATTTTACTTTCCAAAACAGTATGCTGTATCCATTAACCAGATATATAAAAGATAAAGACATATGAACTTTATGCTTTTAAAAAAATCACTCAAGGTCATAAATTGTTAGGAAATTTTTTTGTAGCTCTCTTTGCCCCATGTGACATATTTATATGTACTTTTTGATTGCTGAAATTTAATATACTGGCAAACATTTGTGTAGAATTATCAATCAGCAGGCTGATAGACATGGACATAGGAATTCAGCAGCAACAACTTGAATTGCACAGCACTGTGTACTAAGTGTTTGTGTCCTCAAAATTCATATTTGAAAGTGTAATCCCCAATGTGATGATATTTGAAGGTGGAAGGATCTTTAAAGTTTATTGGTGTAAACCTCATATCTCATGCATGAATTCCTTCTACAAATGTCTCTGATAAATAGTTGTTCAAGGCTATGGAAGTTACTATTTACTCAACCTTCAGATAACCTCAAATGTTAAAAAATTTCTTCATTGTATTTAGCCCAAGTCTGCATTTTATGACTTCTGTCCACTGATCATAGTTCTGATTACTAAGTTCATGTAAAACCTGTCATCTTTGTATAAGTATCTGAGACTGGATAAATTTTTTCTTTTTTTGAGTACTAGGGATTGAGTCCAGGACCCTGTGCTTCCCAGGCAAGTGCTTACTCTACGGAGCTACCTCCCCAGCCTGAGACTGGATACCTTTTATAGAGCAGAAATTTATTATGCATTTAGAGACTGCAAGTCCAAGGTTGAGGGTACCGCATTTAACAGGGCTGTCATGTGGAGAGTGAAGAAGGGCACGAGAGGGAGATAGAAAGGAAGTAAATTTGCTTTTATTATAAACTACTCTCCTAATAGCTAATCCAATCCATGATATTAGCCATAATCTATTTATGAGTATAGCAGCCACACATTTCAAACCACATCAGTGATGATGATCAGTTTTCTTTGTTTTGTCTTTGGCATATACACTGATTTGTTTATAGTGAATGGGATCAGGGACAGGCTGAAATGGAAATTTCAACCATACAATTTGTTAAATATGTAGTATCAAACATAGCCAATACATATATGGAGTACTTGCTTAATGGTATGGTCTTTGTATGTAATGCAGATATATTGCTTGAGAATAGTTCTTCAAACTTCCCTAGACAATCTCATCTATTATCTCATTCATTGGTAACATAATATTACTATCATTAAATTAGTGGTTCCTGGGTGGCAGGCAGTATATGAAGCACTTCATGTATATTATTTCACTTAATTCACTGTGAGTAGAAGATACGGTTATTGTCACCATTTTCTAAGTAAGGAAATTGAAATTTAAAAGGGTTAAGTACCTTATCCAAAATTTTACAGCTGGTAGTTAGCGGTCAGGAGTTAAGCCCAAATCAGTCTGAATCCAACAGACCCTTAAGAACTTTAGAATAAGAAACATCATGTTATCTGTTATCATCTTTACTTTATAACTGTGAAACATGAGATGAATTGTGGGGTTGTGATATACCTAAGTTTACACTTGGACTTTATTTCATCCTTTCTTAGTTTGCCATTGATTTATTAGCCTGCAGTAAATGGGCCATGTTAATAAACAAAATATTGTATTGGAAATAATAAGTAAAAAAATCATTTACTTCATACTTCTTTTTCATTTTTTGTGTTATGCTTTATTTATATGGGTGCATCTCAGTATGACAGTGGTAGGCAGAACTCTAAAATGGCCATCAAGATTCCCACTGCCTGGCATATTCACCTTTTCTTTGTTAATCAATCCTACACTGTCTAGACACTGCTGTAAAGGGATTTTACAGATATAATCGAAATCCCAAATCAGTTGACTTTAAGATTAGGGAGATTATAAAAATTGATTTGACTTAATCATTTGAGCTCCTTGCAAGTAATTTTTCTGGCTAATGGAGAAGAGAAAGTCCAAGAAATGTACTTTTGCTGGCTAGGAACAAAGCAAAGATCTATGCTGTGAACTGTCTATGGTGCTACATGGTGCAGATTGTGGACAGTCTTGTGGAGCTGACAGAGGCTCATGGCCATCAAGGAAATAGGGGCCATAGTCCTGTAAGAGCAGGGAACTGAATTCTGTCAGTAGTATAGAGGAGGACCTCCAGCTCTAGACTAGAATGCAGTTCGGTGTACATCTTGATTTCTGCTTTATTAGACCCTGAGCAGAGAGGCAGCCACAATGTACACAGACTTGTGACTTGCAGAATTGTGAGTTGATAAAGTACCATTATTTTAAACCACTAACCTTGTAGTGATTTGTTTTGGATCAATATAATGTAACTACCCGGGTAAATATTCCTATCCTCCTCTTCTCAATGTAAAAATACCAATAGATGTATGTCATGATAAAAAATTGTACTACATCAACAGGGGCTATAGTTTTTTTCAGAGAAGTACTTGACTGTGCTTAGGATTGAATGTTACATTGGAGTGTAAAATGTAATGTGACACACTAGGAAAATATTTTTAAAAGCTCATACATTTAAAATATGAAAGTACTGCCTAGTTTTAAATGCACTCACTGCATTCCAAATTCAACTCCACTCGCAAAATATTCTGCAGGACTCCAGCAATCCTGTTACCCAGGTTATGCTGGGCACTGAATAATTTTCCTTTCTCATAGGCTTTTCCATTTAGTGAACCTATTTTCTTTGAAACTTGGCTTTAGTTTCTGTGTTAATCCTTCTTAATTCCACTTAAGTTTTTAAAGCTTTCTTAATGTATAATTGACAAACATTGTATATATTTATGATGTACAATTTGATGTTTTGATGTAGGTATGTTGTAAAGTAGTACATCAAGCTATTACTAAGTCTTTTGCCTCACATACAGCTTTGTTTTGGTAGCAACATTCAAATTTTACTGTGTAGGAATTTTCAAGTATATAGTGCATTATTCTTAGTTATACTCACATGTTGTGTAATAGATCACCAGAACTTATTCCCTCTATCTGCCTGAAGTTTTGTTCCCTTTGACCAGCACCTTCTCATTTCCCAGCTGGCTCTCTACTACTGTTGGTCCCTAGAAACCACCATTCTACTGTTCGCTTCTATGAATTTGATGATTTTAGATTCCACACATAAGTGACATCATGCACCAGTGTCTTTCTGTGTTTGGTATATTTTACTTAGCATAATGTCCACAACCTTGATTCGTGTTGTTGGAAATGAAAGAATATCCTTATTTTTAAAATGCTGAATTGTATTCCCTAATAGTAATGTTACTCACTTTCCAGCATCATTATCTGGTTTTATTGTGACTACTTGGTTGTTCATTTCTTTCTTTAACAGAATTCAGAACAAATTAAGGGCTCACTATATGTTGGTGCTGTGATTTATATCTAGATATACCCCCAAACCTCATGTGCTCATAAGTGGCGATTTTTGGAGCTGGCTGAATCTAGCATGTGATACTGGAATTAAGGGTATGTGGAACTTAATTAATTCAGTGATTGGAATTAGCATAGCTCAGGGTATGGAAGCCCCACCTTGGATGTGGGTGGTGCCAACAATTAGGTTTATAGCTCAGATGGAATATAAAGGGAAAGAGGGAAGGAGGATTCCTGCTACTGTTTGCTGCTTTACTGGCTCCTACATGCTTGTACTTTAATTTGAAGTGATTTATTCACTATTTTATCCAACCAGTACAACAGTAACTAAGACACTGTATAATGTATACATAGTGGGTTAACAATAATATGGTTTAATCCATCTTGTTCTGATGTATAACCTTGTCATCTCCCTGTGTGTTCTAAAATTTTGATTTGAGTTTTGGCTTTTAGTTCTATTGTAGTGTGCTTATAATGTGACATATGTGACCAAGATCATCTGGGAATGGGATTCCAATGAATAATTTCCTCATCTTCCCCAAAATAAATCCTTTACATTTTATGTTATTTTTTTGTCATACCATAATGTAGGGAACTTGGAATCTTAAGCCATATTTCCTATCAACTCTGGAAAGACTGGACCAGATTTATCTCTAAAGATGCTGATTGTAAATCCAAGTGTCATTCAGATCTAGGGACAGAAGCAAGAAGTGATTAACTAGTAAAACTGTGAGCTAATAATACTGCCACAGAAGTAAAGATTGGGATGAAACTGAAGGATGCTTATGCAACAATGATCTTCTGTAGAGAGGAAAATGGGACGATCTGCGTTATGGATTATATCTAGACATCCTAAAGCCTCATGTAAAAAAATGGGATCTTTGGAAGGTAATTTGATTTTAGGTTCATCATAGTTGAATGCTGTTGGCTCCCTTCCTCCAGGTGGCCATATTTGGAAAAGGAGTATCACTATGGGTGTGACACAGAAGATTATATCTCATTTCCCGAAAGCTTGTAAATCTCAATTTAAAACATCCTAGGGTTTCTGCAATCAACATCTCTAAACTTCCAAACTCTTCCCTTGAACCAGTTCCAAAAGCTGAACCACATGGTTTTGCAGCATCTGAAGAATGACACCAATTCTCTAGTACCAGAATCTGTTTTAGTCACATTCTTTTTGTTGAGTTATAGTAGCAGACACAATTTAAAGCAGGACAGGTTTATTTTGGTTCACTGCTTCACCCAGGGTCAACTGGCTTCAAGGCAGAGCTACACCACAGCAGGGCATGGCAGAGAAGAATTTGTTCACATCATGGCAGTAAGGAGGCAGAGTCCAGGGTAGAGTGACAAGTGAGATACAATCAGAATCGCACCCACGGTGACTTGCTTCTTAAAGCTAGCATCTTAGCAACAATCAGCAATATAATCCATCATTTTCCAAAGCTCTCATGTGTGATCACATGAAACTTTAGGGGGCTATCTGGAAATAAGCCAAAACAATTTATTTTCATCTTAGACCCTAGACTAAGAGTACCTTTTTCAAAAAAAAGGCAAAAACATCTTCCATTTTCTCACCTTGAAGAATACTTTTTTCTTTTTAAATTAGAGAATCCAACTGTTTTAGGGAGTACAATGCTGCACAACACTGGCTAGACCACAGATACTCAATCCAAATTCTTTACCCTATCCACAAACTTGAGTATTACCAAAATCTCAGATATCTTGAGGAGAGGTAGAGGAGCTCCTTGGGTTATTTTCTTATATTCCTTTCCCTCTAGGTACCTCTAGTTTTGGAACCATGAATTTAGAGATGAACAAAAAGAATTGGTGCTGGGCCTGGTGGTACACACCTATAATACCAACACTGTGAGGCTGAGGCAGGAGAATTTCTAGAAGTTCGAAGCCAGCCTGGGCTACATAATGAATTCAAGGGCAACTTGAACTTTGCAGCAAACCCTGTCTCAGAAGAGAATTGCCAATTTATATAAAATAGTTCATTAGCTAATTAGCCATTTATAGAACATATTAGAAGGAAATGAGCATTAACATAAGAATAAACTAAGTCTTAAAAAAAGAAATAAACTAAATATTGACAATTAAGATGGTGGCATGGTTTTCTTATAAATACACTAAAGTAATTACTGGATCTTCCAGATCAACTAACATTGGGATGATGTCAACTTAGGCACAATTCCTAGAATCTGGAAGAAAAATGTGTACAGGGTCAATTCCTACGATGATCTGGAGATTGATAACAAAATTTACCATAGACCCTTAAAGTTTTATTGAAACACAATACAGGGGGCTGGGGAGATAGCTAAGGGGCACAAGTGCCTGCCTGGCAAGTGCAAGGTCCTGAGTTTGATACCAAGTTTTGCAAAAAAAAAAAAAAAAAAAAAAAAAAGATCAATAAGCATAGTGTATGTTGTGTGTGAATATACACATATAACTGAGTAGGTATATAGTTCTTATTACTGGAGTTCAGTTTCAGATACTCTCAACCAATATTTTTGCTGTTATAATGTCACAAATTAAAGAATTTACTACATAATGTTATGGGTGCCCTGTCTGCAGACTATACCTAAAATGAATAAAACTACATAAATGGCTACTCTACCTGTAGTGTTTTTCAAACTGTACATTCACTTGAAATGTTACCCCAGATATATTGAATTTTCATCTTTTGGGATATCCCCAAAATCAATATTTTAAGATGCTTACTCAAAATTACTGTGACAGTAACACAGATGATCATTAGCACTTCAAACAGTTTATTTGAGGGATATATATATATATATATATATATATACTATATATGTATATATATCCACACACACATACATGCATATGTACATTCTTAAAGAGACAAAAATCTTCCTGTGTTGCTCAGGCTGACCCTGAGCTCTCTTGGGCTCAAGAAATCCTCCTACCTCAGCATCACAAGTAGCTGGGGCTACAGGTAAAAAGTGCCATGCTGGGCTCTGTAATATATTTCTATGTCATAAGGATTTACTATTAAACCATTAGCAATGAACACTCTAATTAGTGGAGAAATGCCTTCTTCCAAGTGATTGAAATTGAGAAAGTCTGAAGTGTGATATTGCAATTTAAGTATAAAAAATCTTACATATTTGTAAATGCTTGATAGCAGTTAATGTCAGTGAGAGTGCTTTTGTAGTTATGTATAGCTAAATCTTGAATGGTGGGAATGAAAGCAAAGGGAGAAAAAGAAATGTATCATAACATGGCAAGCAGGGTAGATTTGTACAGAGCAACTCCCAAATTCAAGAATGCTCTTTGCAAAGTAAGAAAAGACATGTAGGAAGAAGCTTATGATACTTGAGTACAAAATTACGATGCTAACTATTTTAAAGTATAGGAGCAAGTGCCTAGGGAAAGACAATTGAGAAAAACTATAATCCTGGAGGCCAAGATCTGGGAAGAGTGTGGGAGCATGACATCTATCACAAGCAGAGTGAAGAAGATAAGGAGAAACAGGATATTTTAACAATGGCCAGAGGGAAGCTGGCTAAGTGAGTGAGGAGAGGTAGTTGGGAAGCTAGTGCTGTTTCTCTCCAAAGCCAAAACATGTTTGTTGAAGGCCAGATAACAAAGAAATTTGTCTATTGAGAGACCCAAAATGGAGAGAACAGGGATGATTACTTTGAAATGCTGGGACTTCAAGTTCTAGGTCTAGGGACTATTGTCACTCCCCAGCATGAAAAGAGTATGAAGTGAGTATTGGAATGGCATCCTCAGCAGTTTCACCTGTGCAGAGTTGAGCACTGCTGTACTTGCCATTCACACTAAGGTAACTTTCTTCCAAATTTTCCTCTTGGTCCTTTCAGTTTGTTGTGTTTTGGAGTAGAACGAGGGAGGCAGTTGTTACAGAACAAAAATGAGGAGGCACCAGAGGGTTATCAGGTCCATTTCATTTCATTTGCAACTTCAGTGGAGCCTTCCACTGGAAAAGAAGGTGCTCATCCTTTACATCCTGAAAAACAGGAAGATTTTTTTTTTTGCCATTTTTATCTGGAAACAGTTTTCCTTAGACAAAGGCTGAGGCAGCATCTATCTTTCTTGTATTCATAACTTTTGACTATGTTCTTTTATTTTTGTTTTTATTAGTACTATTGCAGTACATAATGATTACATTCATTGTGGGATATTGGCACATCCATGTAACACATTTTTTTCTTAACTACTTTTGCACTCTTCTCCCCTCCATCTTTTGGTCCCTTTTACATTTGTAGAATATCTAGTTCACTGTTTCCTATCACCTATTAAAAAATTTGCATTTTACTTATACTTTGACCTCATATGGAGAAATCATGTTACAATAAAGTGTTAGTCTCTTTTCACACAAAACCTGTTGATAAGTACATCACTTTTGAATTCTTATGTCATATATTATTTTGATAAATTCTGGTATAGAAATGTAGCCTGATGCCATTATCCAAGTGGCAAGGCCATCTGTGGCCCACCATTCATTTCTGTGCCTACAAGTGAAATCTCTAGGACTGACATAAGCACATCACACAGTGAAAGTGTGCCAAAGAGATGCAGTCAGCATCCATAAGCCATTGTTTCACAGATGGCGGTATAGAAGTCGTCTCTGTCATCTTTCACTGGAGTAACCTCATGTAACAAATAAATCAATAATTTATCAATTCTGACTGTCCAAAGGACATTCTCACATTCTGGAATTGGAATAGGCAGCAAGATTTTCAAAACATGTCCTCTATGTCCACACTCCACTGTAATTGTTGCAGCATTTCTTTCAGGTGCTTTCCTTTGCCTGCAATGGGGCCCTGGATACATGGATCTTTTTCTTGACTTTTGATGTCTTGAAACTTCTGTAGCTTTTTATTTTCTTCAGTCTGTTCACTATAAATTTATCCAGGCCTTTCTACTTGATCTGCTTTACTCTCTTCATTGCATTTATAGTTTTATTCCACAAGGCTTGCTGGTATTTGACAGGGTTATGTCTACGTTTATCAAATTCAGAAGAATTATCTGTTCTAAACTCTTATGTCAGCTGCTTTCAAAATGCTATAGTCCATAGGGCCTTGTGAGGATTGCCTTTCCTTTTAAAGTGTTTTAAGTGACATTTAGATTTAATTTATGATAATTTATTTTTTGATGTTTTAAGAGAATTGATATTTTTATTTAAATGTACAGAATCTTAATACATTTCAGTCCAGGTTAGGTGAGTCCAGAACTGAAGTAACACTTCCTGATGTACATGTCAGTCTAGTGTCTCCTTCTGTCCTTTCCCTTTCTCTTTTATTCTTCCCTCCTTTCCTCCTTTCTTTTTTCTTTCTCCCCTCTCCCCTACTCTCCTCCCCTGCCCCTACTCTTCCTCTCATCTGCTTCCTCTCTTTCTTTCTCTCTTCCTGTCTCTCTACCTATCTCTACTTTTGTTGAGACTGAGTGTTACTATCTAGTCTAGGCTAAACTCATTATATAGCTCAGTCTGATCTCCAATTTATAAATCCTCCTGCTTCAACCTCCTGAGTGTTAAGATTACAAGTGTGCCCTCATTTTTGAACTTTGTCTTTCTTTTTAAAAAATTTTTTAAATGATTTTTTGTATTTTAGGGCAGAGTACAGGGACTACAGGGTCTTACTACACAGATCGGAGTTGTAGTGATTCTACTGTTTTCAGTTTCCCAGGCACTGGGATTACAGGCATGCACTACCATGCCCAGTCTCGATTGCCTCTCAGTGCACCCCGAGGGTGGGGCTGGCATGGCAGACTGGGGTCAAACCACTGACCTCTGTGTCTGCCTAAGCAGGCACTTCAATACCCTGAGTTATCTTTCTTTATTTCACTACACATGCATCCAGGCAATTTTCTGGCTGCTAGCATATGACCCTATTAAATATTCATCCTTGTTCTGTAATGGGCCTAGCAAAAAATACTAAGTGTGTCTAAGTCAGTGAAGTGAAAGGACCTGAGTGGGCCTTTTAACAGGACAGTTCTGCTAAAGTAGGTGTGTTAGAAGAATGGATATCTAAGACCTAACCACTTGGGACAGATCTCTCTCTCTCTCTCTCTCTCTCTCTCTCTCTCTCTCTCTCTCTCTCTCTCTCTCTCTCTCTCTCTCTTTCTCTCTGTCTGTCTGTCTCTCTCTCTCTTTTCAGAGTCTCACTATGCAATGCAGGCTGTCCTTGTGCTGACTTTGTAGCCCAGGCTGGTTTCAGATTCACAACGATCCTCCTCCTTCAGCCTTCTGAGTGCTGGGATTACAGCTGTGCACCACCACACCCGACTAGGTTTTCATGTGTTCGCATCTTCACAGTCTTCCAACATGTGGTCAGATAGTCTTACCTAGGATAAAAGCTCATGTTTTTGGTGTCTTGTTTGTAGTGGAATGACAACAGCAGGTGTCCTCTATTTCCATGGCCTCATAATTGGCTCTTTTATAATTACAGAAATACCTTCAAGTTGTTTTTGTTTTTTTTTTTTTTTTTTTGAGCCAGGCTGGCTGAGCTATCCTGAGGACTTTTTAGCTAAGCAGCTGTTGATAAGAATGTGATGGTATAATTAAACCATCTATAGAAGCTGCTCTCAGGATAATTGTTCTTTGTCCTACGATTGAGTTCTATCTAAAAAAGAAAATTTTGAATGGCTCATTGCACTCTGAGACTACTATCAGGCCTTGGAATATTGCCACATATCTATAGAAAATTGAATGCCAGGAAACATAACTAACAAAAATTATAGTTTCTGGAGAATTTATGAATTTGCCTGCAGTGGTTTCATAATAAATTATTAAAGAAAACTGGAACTAGTATGTATGTATCTCTGAGCAAGGTGAGGTTGATATTAGTGAGAAAAATCATGCTCTTTTATACTGTTGGTGACAATATTTAGTGTAAATCTGTAAGATAATTCTTACATTCTTAAAAGGTACTGTTACATTGTATTTATACAAGAGACATATAGTTGATATGGGGGAATGGGGGAGGTTGCTCAGCAGAATAAGTGCTTGCATGGCAAGTGCAAGGGCCTGAGTTCAATTCCTGGTTCCGGAAAAAAGAACGAACCAACAAACAAACGAAAGAATGAAAGTAACTTGATATGGTAAAATATTTCTGGCATAGGTGTGTTTTGTTTGCTCATTCATTTATTTAATTTCAAGAGTACTAAGATTACAAAACTGAGTAAGACATAGTTCATCCTCTCAAAAATATTGAAGTCTAGAATGGAGGGCAGATATACTGAAAACTGGTTGAAATGAAATGCAGTATTACAGATAATAGGATAGTAGTCATTCTGAACTTTGGACATACATTAAGGTCACCTGGAGAGCTTTTTAAAATCTCAGTTTTCAGACAAGTTTTACTATGTTTGCCTAGAAACAGAGAAATATCTTCAGCTAAATCTTCAATTGTGTATGGTTTACCAGATTAAGAAGAGAAATAACATGACTGGCTGGAAAAATTGCACTTAGAAAACTGCGCATTGGGAAAAGTTAGGTTTACTATATAAGAGAGGAAGAGTAAGTAGGAGACTTCTTGGAGAGCTCTAAAAAGATATTTGTACTTCATGTATTTGTTAAGAAGTCACTGAATGGTTTTAAGCAGTGGGCAATTGTGAGCGGATGTCTTGGCTGTGCAAGCTCACTCTGATGACAATGTTAAGGAAAACTTGGTTCAGAGCTACCCATTAACAGGTTAATACAATCACTCAGATGAAAAGTCCTGTAGATCTGGATTTAGGACTGTAGCAATGGGGGAAAAAATGAAGACACATATGTGAGAAATGTTTGGAGAGTAGACAGCTTGAAACATGAAAGGAGGGGCATGTAGGAAAAAGGGCACAAGACTGAACTTGCTCATTTGGGTGATTGGGAGCATAAAAATATCAGAGCCAAAAGCAGAACTCACAAATGGAAGTCAATTTGGGGAGCATATGTCTCATTTTAATATTTGTTTAAATGGAAGGTATGATCCTAGGTTAAATCCTTGGAAGAAATAGCTGTGATGCTCTTGAATACATAAGCTAGATATTTGGAAAGTAGATAAGGCTCAAGATAGAAAGTTTTGATTTATATTCATTAATGTTATATGTGGGTTCTCTGAAAGTGTGAAAATATCCTACCTTTCTTCCTCTTTTGTTTACCTTGCCTGACACACCTTCAGTGACAAAAGCACTGTGTGTATATATATATATATATATATATATATATATATATATATATATATTCTACAGGGTTCACTATACAGATCAGACTTGCAGTATTTTTGGCTTCCCAAGAGCTGGGATTACAGGCGGACTGTCATACCCAGTCTCTATCAACTCTCAGCGCCCCCGGGGGCAGGGCTGGCATGGCATGGCATGGCACACTGGAGATCAAACCCCAGTCCCTGTGCCTGCCTGAGTAGGCACTTTAATCCATTGAGCTATCTGACCGGCCCCATTATATATATTTTAAGTGCCTCAACACAGTTGATGTGATCATTAAATGAATATTCAGGACACTGGGCTTGGTCAAAATACTATTTATTAATATTTCAGTATCAGTGGTGGACTAAGTATGCATTGAGGGTCTAGCTCAAGCCTAAATTTTTTGTTAAACATAATTTAACAGGTGAGGACTAGGTAGATAGCTCGATGGTCTAAGCTTCTGCCTATAAGCACAAGGAGCCATGTTCTATCCCTAGTACCATGTGCCATGCCAACCTTGTCCTGGAACCAGGTGTGGTGGTACATGCCTGTATTCCCAGCAATGCGTGGGCTGAGACAGGAGGATCACTATGAATCTGAACAGTGTAATGAGCCCTTGTACCAAATAAATAAATAAATAAGATCTTAAAAACGATTTTACAAGAGGTACAGGAGAACCAAGACAGCATGAAATTGACTTACCAGTAATGTATTTATTATGACAATCAAGGACCCTCCACCCCCATAACATAATTTATTCTACAACAGTGATTATCAGTCTTTAAGTTTTAAATAATCCCAGTGCACAGCAATTGAAATGAATAAGCACTTCTTAGGAGAAATATAAGCAACCAGTAAATACATGAAAAAACTTTTTGAGATCTTTGGCTATTAGAGAAATGCAAATCAAAACAACACTGATCCAACACTCAGGAGGCTTGGGCAGGAAGATCTGTGTGAGTTTGCGGCCGATCTGGGCTACATACATAGTCAATCCCTGCCTCAAAAAAGAAACAAAAAACCAAGCCACTGAGATTCCATTTTACTTCAAGAAAAAACTTTTATCAAAAACACAAAATAACATTCTGGGTAAGTTGTGATGAAAAAGGGACACTTCTACATTGTTGGTGGGATGGTAAACTAGTAGGAGTACAATGAAAAGCACTATGGAGACTCCTCAAAAAACTAAAAATAGAAATTCCATTTTACCAAGCTGTATTTCTTCTGGGTATCTTCCTAAAAATTTAAAGTAATACATGCACATTTACATTTATAGTAGCATGACTCACAATAGCAAAATGATGGGAGTAGGCTATTTTTGCATCAACAGGTGATGAATATGTATATATGATATATGTATATAATATATATTCTATATCCATCACCTATTGGATAGAGAATATGTATACATATACATACATATATGATATATGTATATAGCAGTGCTATACAGTCATAACAAAGGAGAAGTTTGAGTCACTATTAAGAAAATGTATTGATCTTGAGACTAGTACTAAATGAAATAAATCAGGCATGGTTAAATATTGAATGGTTTTTTTAATATGAGTAAACCAAAATATAAATAATTTGAAGATCAAAATAAGAGACATGGTAGGAAACAGGGTGGAATATAAATTAACTAGATGAGATATGAATATGATGAATGCAATTATGCACATCACAAACTAAAAAGTTCACAAAAACCTGTTGCCAAGGATACCTCCATCAATTAATCAGAACTTCTGAGAGTAGAACCTGTCCAAGCTTTAATATTTATTAAATATCTGCAGGAAATTCGTTGAGTATCCACATTTTGGAATTCTTTCTGTAGAGGATGAGAGCTTCTAGAAGTATAGGTATGAGTCAAGGCTACTGGCCAGTATGGCAGGAGAGAGTAGTGCTAGGGGAAGTGTATGTCTAGCAGCTGAATTGCCCATGGATTAAACTGCCCAGAGTAAGACATGAGGCCATACTCAAACTGCCATGTATTATGGCTGTGTCTAGATGTCCCCTAAAAGCCTCTTGTGCTCATAGCTGGCTGGCTATAGGTTGTATGATACTGATATTGAGAGTCTGTGGTACTAATCAGTCTATTAACATTATCATTGTTGTGGGTGTGGCTGAATAGATTTACTGAAGAGGGAAGGCCTACCCTGACATCCAAAAGGCTTATGGCCTAGATAAAAGGGAAAGGTGTGTTGCTTGCTGCTCCTTGCTTGTCTAGCTGTGAAATATTTCTCCTCTGCCATTCTCCTGTGCCATGCAGCTGTGCTCTGAGGCCAAGTGACTGTCGGCTGAAACCTCTATAAACTATGAGGTGAAATAAAACTTTGCTCCTCTGATTTTTAGTATCAGATGTTTTGTTTCAGCAATGGAAAGAGTAACCAAAACATCACATTTAAGATTTACAGGTAACAACTTACAGTGAAAATAAAAGCTGAAATAATGGTGTCCTCCATAA
The DNA here is from genome assembly GCA_004027025.1 of Myocastor coypus. Lineage (NCBI taxonomy): Eukaryota > Metazoa > Chordata > Mammalia > Rodentia > Myocastoridae > Myocastor > Myocastor coypus. Next base: position 22,418 of record PVJA010015683.1, read on the forward strand.
ACTTAGTAGGATAGTAAGAGAACAAGAGGTCAACAATTTTGACATTGACAGTGACACTCGTAGCATTAGTGATAGTTACCTCTTCAGGCAGCAAAATTTTGAGAGGCTGTACTTGGCACCATTCTGTAGCCTACATGCTGAGGATACAGTGACAAATAGGGTAGACTATGTATTTTCTCTCTTGAATCATGGATATCAGTGGGTGGTGATGGCCAAAATTACATCAAGCAGTGCTAAGTGCTGTGGAAAAGTTTAAACAGAGTGATGTAATGGAGAGTAGCAGATGCCTATTTGGATCCAAGGAAATTGCTTTAAAGAAGTAACATTTACACTATGAATGATAAAAGTCAACTATATGAATTATTGGGAAAACATAGTAGGTGAAGGAAATGCAAACAAAAAGACCCCAAGGCTGAAAAGCAAGTTTAGCTTAGCATGCCTGAAAGAAATACAGGATGCCAATATGGCCGGATCAGATCGAATAGGGCAGAGTGACACAAGATGAAATTCTAGAGGTAGTCAAAAGCCATATAAGCCCAGCAATGATAAAGAGTCTAAACTTTAGGTATGATGGAGAATTACAGAAATGTTTTGGGGGTGGAAATAATATGACCTAATTTTTATTTTAAATATCATATTACCATTGGGAAAATTGATTAGGTAGTTGTGATAGTGAAAACAGAGAGACCCATTAGTTGAGCATTTGTAGTAGCAGTTGTCCTTGTATTGTTGACATTCTAGTTGATTCTTGGTGATGACAAGAACAGGAGACATCGGTACTAAAGGGAAATGGCAGGTACCACATGGCAGCAACAAAGGTTCATTTTCAGAGCACATGTAAGATAGCCTCTGAGTACTTATTTCCAGAAATTAAAAAAATCTTAATGAGGGTTATTTAAAACTCCTGCAGAACAGATGGGAGAGGAGTGAAAGATATATAATTTTGTGATTGTGATTCCATATTACCCATAGGCTGCTTTGACAAATTATAAACTGAATTATTCATTAAAGGGAGTCTAATCAAACCTATACTAAATTGAATATAATCAAATTCCTTTTTTTCGGTAAAAATTCCCCCTGTATGGAAACATTCACATTATATTAAAATGACATAAGAGCCGGGCGTGGTGGCTCACGCCTGTAATCCCAGCACTCAGGAGGCTGAGGCAGGAGGATTGGTGTGAGTTCGAGACCAGCCTGGGCTACAAAAGTGACCTCAGGACCAGCCTCAACTGCATAGCGAGACCCTGTCTCAAAAAGACAAAAAAAATGACATAAGAGCCTGCGATACAGATCAACAGCACAGCTATCTGGCAAGCACAAGGTTGTGAGTTTGGTTCCTGGTACCCCTCACAAATAACATCAAAAATCTTGAGATATATATTCATAAGGATTCAAATAACATAGGTAGATGTTGTATTTTTTAATCTTTCAGTGTTACTCCTCCTCAGAGGTAACCATAATGAGCAGCTTAGTGAGTTTCCTTCAAGATATTTTTTGTTTTTATATATTCTTTATGTGTGTATATATAGTTGTTCCATAAAATAATTCTATAACTCAATCTGCATATCATTTTAGAAAATATAACAGTAAATCAAAAGCATCTTTTCCACATACGTCCATTTTCTTTTTTTCCCCTCTTTCTGTTTTTTCTTTTTTCTTTTCTTTTTTGATGCAGGATTTCACTATGTATCCCATGTTGTCCTTGAAGCCTTTAGGTAGTCCAGGCTCACCTTGAACTCATGAAGATCCTCCAGCCTCAGCCTGCTCTTTGCTGGGATTATGGGATTACAGATGTGTACCACCATGCCTGGTAGTCCGTTTTCTTTTTTAAAATAAATGCATAAGTTCCATTTGTGACTATTTCAGAATGCAGTTAATCAGTTGCCTCTTGGTGTGCCTTCAGTGTTTGTTTGTGCATCTGTGGGAACATGTCTGAAGACTAATGAGAGTCTTACATGATTAACAAATGCTGTATGGTTTTATTGGGTATACAATTAGATTATCCTTTAAGAAGAATACCCCCAATTACACTTCCATCAGTAGTGTTTCAGAGTCCCTGTTCCTATTTACTTTCCCTGGGTTTCATCACTTTTTAAAAAAATCTTTGCCAACAAGATGGGTAAATAGTACTCCATTGTTATTTAGTTTCTTCTTTCTTATTAGTAAGAGTGAATATTTCATTATATTTACTAGTTAAATTTTTTTGAGAATTATATGTTGATATTCTTCACTGATTTTTCTGATGGGTTGCCTTTTTTCCATTGACTTATAGAGGTTCTTCATATATTTAAATTATTCTTTTCTCACATAGTAGAACAATTTCTTTCCTGCTCTGATTTATCTTTTTTTTGTCTTTTTGAGACAGGGTCTCGCTATGCAGGTAAGGCTGGCTGTGAGCTCACTTTTGTAGCCCAGGCTGGTCTTCAACTGGCACTGATCCTCCTGCCTCAGCCTCCCAAGTGCTGGGATTACACGTGTGCGCCACCATGCCTGGCCTGATTTATCTTTTAATTTTATTTATACTACCTTTTGTTTTACATTTCAGTGTTGCCAAATCTTACATTTCTGGATTTGGGACTCAGAGCTTGCTAAGCAAGGTCCTTCTAATCAAATATCATATAAAAAGTTCTGTTGTACTTAATTTTAATGCATGCTTTCCCATTTAGATGTTTATTCTTTTATCTTATCATTACTTAAGCATTTAAACTATTAAATATATCTCATGTAGAATGAGCATAAGCATAATAAAATAAATACCAGTGTATTCAGTAGCTAGATTAAAAAATAAACACTTTTAATACCTTAGAAGGTCCTAGTGTGTTTTTCTTTAATTACTTTCCCTTTGCTCACCACCAAAGACAATCAAGATCTTGCCTTTTGCTTTTCTGTACGTATTATTCACCTGTGTGTAATATATTGTTTAGTTTTGAAAAGTAAACTAACAAGTATTCTTACTGTTCTGAGAAAGAGCATTAATTACATAAACGGTTCTGATGGAAAAAAGCCTTGGAGCACAGCCTGTCTTCAGCTTTCCTGAGAATTTATAAGAATCCTTTCTAAGGAAGTTAGTGGACAAAGTTTTGAATGCTGTTGTGTCACACAATGTCATGCTCGAGTTGGTTAATGGATTTAGGAAACTGATGTCATGTTAGCAACTTGAAATTGCCTGCATTGTGTGTAAGTGTGGAGGGGATGGGGATTGGGGAGAAGTTAGTCAAGAATACAAAATGTCAGATAGGAGGCCATTGAGATAGCTCAGCAGACTGAAGTGCCTGCTTAGGCAAGCTTAGGCAAGCACAGGGACTTCAGTTTGATCCCTGGGACTACATGCCGAGCCAGCCCCATGCCTAGGGTGAGCTGAGCTCGACAGCGTCTAGGCATAGGGGAGCAAGCATGTAATCCCAGCACTGGGGAGGCTGAAAGCAGGAAAATCACCATGAGTCTGAGCTGCGTAGTGAGACCCTGCAACAATCAAATACATTTTTAAAAAGGAGGAATAAATTCAAGAGACTTGTACAACTTGGTGGTTATAGTTAGTAATGTTGTGATTTATACTTGAAAGTTGCTTCAGTAGTAGACTTTTAGAGTTTTCACTGGAAAAAATAAATACATGAGATAATGTGTATGTTAATTAATTCAATTTGGTCATTATATAATGAATACAGACTTTATAAAAAATACCACCTCATCTAACATAAAATATGATTTTTGTCAATTGAGTAGAAAATAGAAATTGCCAAAAATGGGAATATATGCATGATGAAATTGTTAAACTCTAAAATCAGAGGCTTTTTTGGAGAGCTCACTATAGTGGTTAGCTAATGGGTGGTCAACTTATTGCATCCAGCTGAATTAAACAAGCATAGTGGGCCGGTAAGATGGTTCAGCAGTCTAAAGTGCCTGCTTAGGAAAGTTTAGGCAACTGCAGGGACTGTGATTCAATCCCTGGCACCACATGCTGTGCCAGCCCTACCTCTAGGGCAGGCTGAGACAGCTATAAAAAAAGAGCATGGTTCTGGCTGTGGGAGGCCCACCTGAGGATTGTCGCCAATTGCATAAATGCAGAATCTGGGGCTGAGTGTGGTGGTGCATGCCTGTAATCCCAGCACTTGGGAGGCTGATGCAAGAGGATCAGTGCGAGGTCAAGACCAGTTTGGGCTATAAAAGTGAGCTCAAGGCCAGCCTGAACTCCAGAGCAAGGCCCTGTCTCAAAAAGACCAAAAAAAAAAAAAAAGGCAGAATCTGTCTGGATGCTGTTAGGGATGCTATTGCAAGAAACTGCTGGAGGCTGCTGGTTCCATTGGGCTGTTCTGCTGGAGGACTTTGTCTTGTCATGCTGGTTTTCCCAATGAATGTTGGAGAAGCTTGGATCCTCGTCTTGAGCATTGCTTCCTGGCTCCAGAGGGCAAGATACTGCACTGTTCAGCCAAATGAAGAAGTTTATTACATTAGCTTTCCTCACCACTGAAGGAGTTTAGCACCTTACTATTGTTAAGCATGACTATGGTACTTGTTGGGGAGCTTTGGTGCTTATCTTGAGCATGGCTTCCTAGTTCCAGTTCAGATTCCTTAGCCCGCCAGCACAGATCCTTTATCCTGCTGGCATAGATTTTGTAGCTTCCACTACTAACCTTTAGGCTTACCTAGCACAGATCCATGAAGTGGATTTGCATGAGACTTTGTTGTGGGCTCTAGGCCTCCAGTTGGACTTGTGGGAGGCATTGTTATGAGCTCTAGGTTTCCAGCTGGACTCATGCAGGATATTAGGATCCAGACCCTCAGCTAGAGTCTTTAGTATTTAGTGTATAGATTTCCTATACTTTTAGTATCTGATTCTTGGGTGATTCATTATAAAAGACTATTATAAAATGTGTCCTGTATTATATTGTTCTCCTTGCAAAAACTCCAAAACACAACACTTGACCCTCACCAGCCAGAAAAATACTCGTACTGAGAATGGTTTGCAGTGGTCAGATTGCTTGGCAAGGCAACAGTGTGGACCAAGATTTTTTTTTTATGTATTTAATACAGTGTTTCACTACACAGCTAGGTATCATAGTGATCCTCTTATTTTCAGCATCCCAAGTGCATGCCACCATGCCCTGTCTCAGTTGCCATCTCTGTGTGCCCAGGGATGGGGCCAGCAAGGCATGCTGTGGATCAAACGATTATCCCTGCATCTACCTAAGCAGGTGCTTTAATGTGGTGAGCTATCTGGCTGGCCCAAGGTCCAAGTTTTGAATGACCTACAGAGATGTGAATAGAAGGAATAGATAGGTAGCTCTATATTTTCTAAACTCACTGTGGTTAAACTCCAGGCTTCAAAAATATGTCAAAGTATAACACTTTGGTTAGGGTGAGGTCTGGGTCTTAGATGATCCAGCCATCAAGGAACATATGAGATCTTGCCTGTTTAAAATATCTGTAGTTTCCCCTGACACTTGATTAGTAGTCAGACTGGGCATAGAAATTAAGTTAGGAAATAATTTTTCTTGAGAATTTTGAAAGCATTACTCTGTTGCCTCTGAGTTTCCAGTGTTATACTGAAAGATGTTTCAGTGGTATAAGGTTTAGGTTCCAACAGTGGAAGTGAACAGTGGGAGAGGCAGGAGAAAACTATCATGGCATGTGAGGAAACCAAGCATCATTCATTGATGATCTATAAGAATGTTAGAGTCATTAAGGATAATGATGTCAGTCACAATGGAGAACAGAATAGCAAGGCTGGTGGCAAAGTCGTGAGAGTGGTAACTTAGTTGACACAGCCAGGTATGGAGCTGGTGATCATTATTATTTTTTATTGGTACTGAGATGGATCTCTGGGAACACTGAGTTATCTCTAGCCATTTTTATTGTTATTATTTATTTTGAGACAAAGTCTCATTAAGTTGCCAGGCTGAAATCAATCTTTAGATCCTCCTGCCTCAGCTTCCCAAGTAGCTTGGTCTACACGAGTGTACCAGTACAGCTGGTAGTGCTGGTGATTTTTACAAAAAGGAATGAATTAGAAATGGCGAAGGTTACGGTAAAGAGCAAGGATACTTTATCTCTTAGTTTACTGGGGTGATTTATGTTGGACAGAGACAGCCTCTACAACAAAGGACTTCTGGGAAGGTAGCATGCTCACAGACATAAGTTTTAATTAGTAAGGTGAAGGGAACATTTAGTGAAGATGCCAAGATATTGCATAGTTTAATTTGTTATGAAGTGAAATTAAGAAAAAAAATTTGGTAAGAAGGCTGAAATAGTGATTTATTTTAGAAGATGAAGAGAGTAGTCTGAGAATTGAGACTTCTTAAGTTATGGTGGATGAGGGATTTTGAGGTCTGGTGTAACTAAAAGCAATGGAGAATTTCTCTTAGTTCAGGCTGCCATAACGAACTACCATACACTGCAGAGATTAAGCACTAAACACCATTCTTCATGGTCCTGGAGGCTGGGGAGTCCAAGATCAAAGTGTGGTCACATTCTGTTCTTGGGGAAGGTCCTTTTCCTAGCTTCCAACACCTTCCTTCTTGCTGTGTTCTCACATGACAAGTACAGAGAAAGAAACTAGCAGTTAATTGGTAGAATTCTCACACAGATTGACTATATATGTTAATATCTCGGAACTAAACAACTACACTGAGGATAGCAATATGTAACACTAAAACCATACTTGGAATGCCTGTCAATTTGGTCTTCCAGATGCGTGCTGCTTCCACTGTCTTATCAATTATGACTATAATCTGTCTCAAGCAAATGTGTAAAAAGTAACAACAGAAAATAAGAGACAAGAAAAAAAAATCCATAGGATTGACCTGCTACAATTTTGTATATGGTTACACTCCTAAATTTCTATGTAAAAATGTATAATTGTTTTTTATCACATTGTATAGGGATTTATTAGAATATCAGTATTGGATGGAAAATACCGGTTCTGTGTTCAGTCTAAAATGTTTGATATTCAGAAAGAGAGTGATGTTAAGCTCAAGTGTCTATGTTATAGAGCAGTAATATCACTAACCTTATCTTCCGGAGGGTTAACAACTTAAGTTTACAGACCAAAAAATTACAGAAAAAAGAAGGGCTGTAAGGATAGGCAATATTTTGGCCCTAGCCCCTCAAGGGCACTGAGGACTCAGGATATAAAAGAACCTATACTATAACATTCTATAACTCAGTGGTATCCCAAATTTTCTGTTCAAGGAGATTATGGGAGTAACTGAAAATGCATTAGAAGCAGAACATATCTAAAAGATGAGAATGACATGCATTCCAAGCACAGTTTTAGTGTTACATATTGCTATCCTCAGTGTGATAAATGTTTTGGAGGTTATTAGGACTGTTATGTAATTGATCCTGTGCATGATTTTGCTCCTGTCATGTTTCCTATGTTTTCTGCTTGTAGTCACTTTGTTGTTTAACCCTTAAGTTCTTGATTTTCATTCAGCTGTGTTATGCCTCTTCATTTTTATTTCTTTTGAGTTCTTACACTAGGGAGACTATACAATGTTTACATATGTAGGTCTGATTTATTTCACTTATGAGTATATGTTCATGATACATCCATTTATATATGAAATCTTCTATTTTCTCATTCTTTATAGCTGAGCAATATTCCCTTGTATAAAAATACCACATCTTTTTCAACCATTCTTCAGATGATGGGCATTTGATTGTTTCCAAGATTTGGCTGTTAAAAATTGTGCTGCTATAAACATAGGTGTACAGATATCACTATGATAAGATATTTTTAGTTCTTCTGGGAAAATTCCAGTAGTGGGGATAGCTGGATTAAATGGGATTTCCAGTTCTGGTTTTTTAAGGAGTCTCCACACTGCTTTTCATAATGGTTGTACCAGTGTGCATTCCAACCAGCAGTGGAGAAAAGTTCCTTTTTCCTCACAGTCTCTCCAACATTTGTTGTTAGTTGATTTCTTTATGATAGGCATTTTTTCTGGGGTGAGATGTTTTAATTTGCATTTCACGAATGTAATTTCAATTACTGCTATACTCTCTCAAGTAAATGGTTTATAATAAAACAAAAAAGGATATTAAATGAGTAAGAGACTAGGAAAAATATGGTAGGATTGACAGGCTACAATTTTGCATATGCTTACATTTCTAAATTTCTGTGTAAAAATGTGTAACTGCTTTTATCACATTCTATAGAGATTTATTAGAATATCAATGATTGATAGATAATACCAATTCTAAGTTAAATCTTAGATATGTGATACTCAAACAGTGATGTTAAGTTCAAGTACATATGTTGTAGAGTAATAGTATCACTAGGCTTTTCTTCTGGAGGGTTAAGAATATAAGCTTTTTTAAATTTTTATTTATTTATTTTTCTTGTTTCAGAACCTTTGTTTGTTTATTCACTCGTTTTTATAGCCAGCTCAGCCCGCTCCGAGAACAGGGCTGGCGCAGCATATGGTGCCGGGGATTGAACCGCGGTCCCTGAAGCCGCCCAAGCTTCCCCAAGCAGGCACTTTAGACCACTGAGCCATCCCGCCGGACCCCAAGAATATAAGCTTATATACCAAAAATTAGAGAAAAAGAAGGGCTATAAGGATTGCCAATATTTTGGACCTAGCTCTTCAAGGCCAGTGAGGACTCAAGACATTAGAGAACCTGTGCTATAACATCCTATAACTCAATGGTTTCCCAAATTTTCTCTTCAAGGAGATTATGGGGATGCAGAGGAAAGGAATTGAAGATATATGATGTGCTTAAGGAGAGTTACCTACAGAGAAAACATTCTCTCAGACTTTCACAGAGAGCAAACTGGTTAAGCAATGGCCGCGACTCATTGAGATGGCTGACATTGGCAACAGTTCTCTAAAGCACTGTACATGGTTTCAAAGTAAATCCTGAAGGGATTTGACTGACCTTGGGAAATACAAAAGTGACATGTTTTGTTCTACAGGTCTTACTTTAACTTGCCCTTAACCACCCAGCAGAAAAGTTTAACCACAAGGCATAAAATGTAAAGCTAGATTAGTATGGTGAGCTGTAAAAGGCTTAAATCAACAGCTTACAATATGGCCAATTTTGCCAATAACTGACTGCGATTATGGAACATTGGATTATGTATACAACTACTTTCTCTTAGTTCAATGAGAAGAAATATTTGTGCCAATAATGATTAGAAAAATTATTACATCTACACCCTGGGCTCTGTATAACTACTAGGAAGACAACAACATGTGTTGTATCAAATATTGGGAATGTACTAGTAACATGTTTTGAAACTGTCACATTGTTATTTCCTATTAAAAGTAATAATAAATTAAATTTTAAAAGGAGATTACATGGCCACAGAGGAAAGGGATTGATGATGTGTATTATGCCTAATGAGTGTCATGTAGAGAAAACATTCTCTCAGGTTTTCACAGAGAACAAACTGGTCAAGCAATGGCCATGACTCATGCAGATGGCTGACACTCACAAAAGTTGTATGAAATGCTCTACATGATCTCAGAGTAAATACTGAGGGGCTTTCACTAACTTTGTCAGATACAAAAGTTAGACTTTTTTTTTATTATATAAGTCTTTCATTAACTGAGTCTTAACCATCCATCACAAAAATTTAACCATGTGCTATAAAAGGTAAAGTCATATTAACATGCTGAGCTATAAAAGGTTCCAGTCAACAGCTTCCAACTTTGATAGTACTGGTGATAATCCACTTCTCTTATGGACTATTCGACTATACATACAACTGCTTTCTCTTAGTTAAATGAGAAGAAATATTTGTACTAATATTATTTAGTAAAGTAGCCAGTTGTGGTGGCTCACACCTGTAATCCCAGCACTTGGGAGGCTGAGGCAGGAGGATTGGTGCAAGTTCGAGACCAGCCTGGGCTACAAAAGTGAGCGCAGGACCAGCCTCAACTGCATAGCGAGACCCTGTCTCAAAAAGACAAAAAAATAGTATTTAGTAAAGTTATCATGTCTGTATTTTGTACTCTGAACAACTGCTATGAAGACAATAATATACATTGCATTATTATTATTATTATTATTATTATTATTATTATTGTATTTTTGAGACAGGGTCTTACTCTACAGTGTAGGCTGGCCTTGAATTCACTATTTTGTAGCCCAGGCTGGTCTTGAACTCACACCTATCTTCCTGCCTCAGCCTACCAAGTGCTGGGATTACAGGCATGCGCCACTATTGCCTAGCTCACATTGTATTAATTATTGTGGCTGTCCTACTAACCTGTTTTGAAACTGTCTCATCGTTACTTCTTTCTCATTAAAATTAATAAAATGAAATAAAATTTACAAAGAGAAAAAGCTCACTGGCATTGCTTCTTATAGTAACGGTAGTCTTATCTCATTGGGAGGCATCCAGACTTAGTTACATTCCTGAGCTACACTTCCAAATAGCGCTAATTTAGAAGTTATAGCTTCCATTTTAGAATTGGGGCCTGATATGGGTGTTATACCATCATTCAAAGGCTGAGGCAGGAGAATCACTGTGAGTTCCAAGCTAGTTTAGGCTACAAAGTTTGTTCAAGGCCAGATTGAGCCGCATAGTGAATCTTTGTCTCAAAAAGGCAAAATAAATAAATAAATAAATAAGAATTGGGAGTGCAGAGTGGTACAAATGTTCAGTCCATAGCAGTATTATGTTGCATTGTGGAATTTCTAAATACACACAATTAAAATTGTCATCGATACCTAGATATGTAAACATTTATACATTCTAATGTAGAACTTTACTCATTTATTTTTTTAAATAAATTTTTTAAAGAATTTTTTATTTTATTTATTATTTTTATTCTTGTTTCAGAACCTTTGTTTATTCACTCATCTTTATGGCCGGCTCAGCCCACCCCGAGGGCAGGACTGGCACAGCATGTGGTGTCGGGGATCGAACCGCAGTCCCTGAAGCCATGCAAGCTTCCCCAAGCAGGCGCTTTAGACTGCTGAGCCATCCCTCCGGGCCCCATAATGTAGAACTTTAATGGTAATAATTTGCCTTTTCAGCCATTTGCAATGACTCATCAATAGATTGTGATAGTCCATTTCTTTATATCATCAGTAAACATTATATACTAGCAAGCATTTAATCATTAATTTTTTTTTTTTTCCGACAGGGTCACTCCATGGTTTTCTTGGCCCTGAATATGTGGTAATCCTCCTGCCTCAGCCTCTTGTGTGCTGGAATTTAGAGGTGTGTGCCTCTAACCCATTTTAATCATTTAAATTTTGCCAACTGGATAATATAAACTGAAAATATTGGTTTCTGCTTGTATTTGTCTGTATCTATATGTATGTGCATGCGTTCATGCATGCGTGCGTGCATGTGTGTGTTAGTGAGGATTTTAGTTTGGGGACTTTACATAGAGTTACATTCTTGGCCTTTATTTTTGTATTTTTGGTTTTTTTTAGAACCAGGGATTGAACTCAGACCTTTGCACATGCCAGGCAAGTATTGAGCTATCTCCCCAGCCCCTTTTATATGTTTTATTCTGAGACAGGGCCTTGCTAAATTGGTAAATTGACCAGGAAGGATTTTAATTTGCAGTCTTCCTGGCTCAGACTCCTAGAATCCTAGGATTACAGGCATGTACTATCTATCACTACCTACAATTTGTTATTGCTGAGGCTGAACATTTAAAGATATTTTATTGAAAAAATGTTTTTAAAAAAGAAAAACATTATTTAAAAATCTTGCATGTAAGTATGTATGTATGTATATAGGTATGTATGTATGTTTTTGGTACAGGGTCTCTACACCATTGAGACTCATAGTGATCCTCCTGTCTCAGCCTCCCCATTGCTTGGACTACTGACCACTATGCCCCGTGCAGGGATCAAATTTGTATCCTTGAACTTGCCAGACAGGGATGTAGTTATCGTCCCCAGCCCCAATTTTTGCCAACACTTTTCTCATCTTTGAATTGCTTCTTTGGTCATTTCTCTTTGAACATTTTTTCTATTATTAATTGGACAGGACTCTTTCTCTATGCATATTAGAATTTTAATTGCCTAAAATATTTTCTTTAATTTTTAAAAAATAAAACCTTGATTTTCTTAATGCTGTCATTTGTTGTACATTTTTAATGTTTATGCAGCCAGAGCTATTGTAATCTTTCACTTGATAGCTTCTGAGTTTCTTTTCTTGAGACATGGTCTCACTATATATCCCAGAATGACCTTGAATAAACAGCAGTCCTCCTGTATCAGAGTCCCAAGTGCTAGGATTACAGCTGTGCACCACCATGTCTGGCTCTGGGAGAACACATCTGTTTCCATTATTTTTGTTTTACAAAAATTTTGGAGATAAGATCTTAAAGATGAATTTCTTAGAATTAAATTTTTTAGGTGTTTGACAAAAATTTGACTTAATTTTGAAAGTTTTTTTGATATTCCATTGCTCCACCAGAAATTTTGGTATACGTTTCCATATCAATTTTATTTATTATTATCAGTATGTGTTTGTAGGATATAATGATGATATTCACTGTGAAGATCTGGATCATGTGCATGACACATCCTAATTTTTTTTTTTTTTGGTCTCTTTCCCCTCCCTCTTTGACTCGTCCTACCATCTCTTGGACCTCTTCTATTTGCAAAAGCTCTGACCCCCTTTGTTTGTATATCTGTTTTTCATTTTGCTTTTCAATTTATATTTTTGGCTTCTCCTATGAGAGGAACAATGCAATGCTTAAGCTCATGTGTCTGATTTATTTTACTTAATGTTACGGTCTTGAGGCACACCCATTTTCCTACAAATGACTCAAATTTATCATTTTTTTAGAGCAGAGCATTACTCCATTGTACTTTTCCATTTTTAAAGATGTTCTTTTTTAATGTATTTTTATTAGATGAAGGTAAATTTTATCTTTATCATTTTTTTCTTGTTTCAGAACTTTTGTCTGTTTATTTATTTATTTTTATGGCCGGCTCAGCCTGCCCTGAGGGCAGGGCTGGCACAGCATGTGGTGCCGGGGATCGAACCGTGGTCCCTGCAGCCACCTAAGCTTTCCTAAGCAGGCGCTTTAGACCACTGAGCCATCCTGCTGGGCCCCTAAAGATGTTCTTTTATATGCTTCAGTAAAGTTTTATGGTTTTCTTTGCATAAGTTTTATATATTTTGCTATGGAGTTTTTATAGTTTTATTGTAGTGAATGTTTTATTGCATTTTCTAATTAGCATTATACTGAAAGCTATTTATTTTGATGCAACTAAACTTTCATTGTCCTGCAAGGCTATTTATTCCCCCTTTATTGTATCTCATTTTAGTAGGTATTTTATTCTTATTTTTAAACTTTGCCACATTTTAATGACACTTTAGTATTGTGAGATAAAGCCACTGTAAAATGTTTACATTCTTGCTAATGCTGCATGATTTAAAATTTCATATAGAGCCAAAAACTAAAGGATACAGAGCATTTTCATTAAGCAAATATTCAAACAAGAAAGGTTGCATCTCAAATTCAAACCTTAATGCCTCTAAATACATTAAAAGTAAAAATATTTCTGCTGGTTAATGACATCTGATTAAAATTATCTTAAAATGAAGCATTTCTTGAAACAGTCTGCTTTCACAGATTTGAAGATACCAGGCCTCTCCTTCTCTGTAGTGGTTCAACAATTGACAGAATTGGCTTCAGACTCTATGCCTTTGTTGTGATGAAACACAACCTTCATTGTTTCAAATTTCAGCTCTTAAATTTTCTCCTTTGTCTTTACTGTTTTGTGTATTTTCAGTGTGTGACAAGTAGCTTTCTCTTTGCCTAAATTCCCACAACTTTTTTTCTTTTTGGTGGAACTGGGGATTGAATTCAGGCCGTTGTGCTTGCCAGGCAAGCACTTATTCTACTGAGCTATCTCCTTAGCTCCTCCCACAACTTTTGATTGCAGGTCATTCTTATGGGTTGTTGAAACATTTCTGAGTCCGACTATTTCTTCTGTCACTAAACTTCACTGTATAAATGTTTATATATTACACATGAAGCTCACTGCATCCTTATACTGGAAAAATTACAAGTATTTTTGTTTTACTGTCATTTTATACAGCCATCCAGCATCCTGGAGAATAAACTCAATTTTTATGATCACTAATGCGGGGGGTCAAACATTTATATAAAATCAACCAGAGATACTAGCTATCCCACAGTTTTTCACACTGCTGCTGCTTAACTAAGAGTCACGAAGATTCATCCCACACCAGATCTATCTTTTGTCAGTTGTTAGTTTACATGTAGTCTTTTTGCAGTTTTTGTTGTCTAATTCATATTTAAGGGAAGTTATAAAATAGTATAATAACTGAAAGTAATAAAGTATTTTACTTTGCTAATCAAATTAGTTCAGCAAGCTTATATCCCTGAATAGATTTATTTCTGTAGTTTTGAAGCCTTTAAAATGCTGACAGATTTTACATTTTATTTTTATTTTATTTTTTGGCTGGCTGAGGCTGTTTTAAGGGCAGGTCTCATGCTCCATGTGAGGGTGGGGATCAAACTGTCGTCTCCAGTGCCAAAGAGAATTTTGCAAATCATGTGCTTTAACCAACTGAGCCACCTGGCAAGCACCCCAATTTTATATTTTATTATATTGCATATTATTATCTTCAAAGTAGTTGCTCAACATCAATAGGGAGGTGGGTCATGCCCACACACTGTACTCTGTAGAACGATTGTGAGGACAATATGCAATATGTCAACTTTCAAAGAAAAGAAAGGGGAAAAGAAAAAAAATAATAATGTTGATTTAGAAGGGTTAATGTTTAATTGTTTGATCAATCTTATATACCTATATGTATTAATCTAAACTGATCTTATGATGAAAATATGTAATATAACCCGTGTTAAACTTAAACAATAAAAAAAATTTAAAAAAAAGTATTTGCTCAAATTATCAGATATAATAGGCATGTAAGACTGATCAAACAATCTAAGCACTAACTGTTCTTTTCAATAAACTACTACATATTAGTAGTACAGTTATCTTAGCTATCTTGTGTGTGTATGATACTTAGCTATGTTATATATATAACATAACTGGGCCTGGCGGGATGGCTCAGTGGTCTAAAGCGCCTGCTTGGGAAAGCTTGGGCGGCTTCAGGGACCGCGGTTTGATCCCCGGCACCACATTCTGCGCCAGCCCTGCCCTCCGGGTGGGCTGAGCCGGCCATAAAAATGAATGAATAAACAAACAAAGGTTCTGAAACAAGAAAAATAAATGAATAAATAAAATTTTAAAATTTTATGATAAATAAATATTAAAATAAATGAATAAATAAAATTTTAAAAAATAAATTATAAAAAATAACATAACTATATATATATATATATATATATATATATATATATATATATATATGATTAGCTATATATGTTGGTTACTTTTCTCTCCTTGCTGAGAGAAAATATCTGACAGTCAGAATTACAGAAGGAAAGTTTTATTAGCAGTAGGGATAGAGAGCAAACCTCCCTCCCTTCCTTATATTGTATTCAGGATATCCACCCCAGGGATAAACACATCCTTAATTCCAGCACAAGACTAGAAATGTGCTTCCTAACTGCATTAGGCTTTAGGGGGGATAACTAGACACAAATCATAACAATGTATATTTCCTTTCTTTCTTTTCCCCCATACCAGTTGCTCTTTCCTTTTGAACAGTTACTCCCCTTTCAGAATATGTATTGTGCCTTTTGAATTGTATTTAATTTTGCATTTTCTTACATTAGGATGACAATACTATGTTTACACATGTGAATCTGATTTATTTCAGTTGAGCGTAGTCTCAAATTGCATCCATTTATCTATATAAGGCTCAAGTTTATCCTGCTCTATAGCTGAGTTGTACTCCATTGTATAAAAATACCACATCTTTTTTATCCATTCCTCAGTTGATGGGCATTTGGATTGTTTTCAAGATTTAGCTATGACAAATTGCACTGATATAATTATGCGTGCACATATATTACTGTGGTATGATGTTTGTTGTTCTTATGGAAAAACAACCAGTAGGGGTATAATTGGGTTGAATGGAATCTCTAATCCTGGTTTTTCTTTTTTTGAATCTCCATATTGGTCTGGTGAGATAGCTCAGCAGTCTAAAGTACTTGCTTAGACAATGACAGGGACCATGGTTTGATCCCCAGCACCAATTGCTTTGCTAGCCCCACCTCCAGGGCAGGCTGAACTGGCCATAACATAGATAAATAAAGTTTAAAAAAAGAACAGAAAACGAATCTCCATATATTTACCAAGATCAATGTGATGATACATGATAGTAGTGGTTTTTTGGTTGTTGTTATCTTATGTTACTTAGTTCTGATGTCTTTGAACACAGGGGACCACAGCTTATATTGTTAATTTAGCTCTGGATTTTAATTTATTTTTTAAATGTTATTTTGATTAATACATTGTTGAGGTACATTATGACTACATTCTTCATGGGGAGTTGGTACATGGATATAACACATCTCCATTCTTTTTATATTTCCTTCCTCCTCCCAAGTTCTGGGTTTTAAAAGTTGACTGGATTTTTCCTGGAACTTTAAACTCAGCATGTCCAAAATCAATAGACACTCCTAATTACCACACATGCCCAACCACAGTCAGATATTCATTTCTTTATTTCTGTTCAAGTAACTCAATTATTCTAGTGATTTGTTTTTGTTTTTGTGTTTTACTCAAAGATACATCATTTTTTTTCTCTCATCTTTGACTACCAACAAAAAGTCTTGATAGATACATGTTTGGATTTTGAAAACAATGCATGCTTTTGTGTAACTGAAAGAAAAATCTACTTGCCTTATCAGTCCCATATGTCATCTATGAATGTTTCTGCCTTTCTATTCTTTACAAATAAAGATGTCCTTTGTGCTGGGGAGATAGCTCCATGTTACAAGTGCCTGCCTGTTAAGTGCAAGGTTGGGAGTTCAAACCCCGGTCCTGCAGAAAGAAAGAAAGGAAGGAAGGAAGGAAGGAAGGAAGGAAGGAAGGAAGAAAGACATCTTATGCAACTTGGGTTCTATTCAGAAAGCCTTTCTCTACACTTCACACTGATTTTATCTTCTAGCAGATGGTTCTGTTTTAATATTTAGATCTGTAGAAAGACTTTTTTGCCAGTATGATGATCTCTTCAGTTAGTCTGCTTCTCAGCTATACACTTGGTATGGCTACTGTAGTCTTTTGCTTCTGTCTCAAGATTTAACCACCTCTGTTAATTTAGTAGGGGAAGATATCGTGTAATTGGCCCAGCACCCAGTTTTCTAGGAATGGACTGTACTATTGTTAATGTCACAAAGGTAATCCAGGCACTGAGTATAGAGAAGATCTATTAATAGCAACAACTATGTGACCCTGGCAATGTCAAGTATATCAATTACGTTAACATTGGCCAAGAGAAACTAGATATCAATGCACCATAACAACCACGGAAAAAATGTGTAATTGTTGTATAAACACTAAGACAAATGAAATACTGACATATAGCAAATATCACAGTAAACGTACCACAACTAGTACTAGAAAACAATTAAACAGTAGTAGCAAAGCAAAGATAAAGTTTCTTAGTTATACTAATAAACATAAGATATTTAAAGTGGAAAAAAGAAAACCTTGAAAAATTAAAGAGGGAGGGCTGGCCTTATAGCTCAGCGGACTAAAGCGTCTGCCTACATAGAGCACAGGGGCTGGGGTTCGATCACTGTGCAGGCCCCAACCCTGGGACATGCTGTGGCAGTGATTGAGACTGGCTGTGGCACATGTCTATAATCCCAGCAGTTTGGGAGGCTAAAACAGGAGAATCACTACGAGTCTGGTCTATGTAGTTAGAACCTATGGAACCTTTATCCCCTGTACTAAATACATAAAAAAGAAACATCAAAGAGGGAAATTACAAGGAGAAAAGTGAAACAAGGGATCCTATTAAGGAGTACAAGTATATTTATAGAATTAGATAAAGGTAATAGAAAAGAACCAAAAGGAAATAGAGGATGAAAGAGAAAACAAGAAAAAAAGAAGCAATATGAAGAATAAATATGGAAAAAATTAAGCAAGAAAGAAAAAAATGAAAAAAGAAAAGGACAAAGGTAAGTCTGAAAATCCCAGTAAACCCATGAAGAAAGAAGAGAGAGATAGGAAGAAAAAAGGAAATTGAGTCCAAAGATGAAAAAATTCTCTTGAGTGTTTTCCTTCCTGGATCTGCATTTTGAGTCCAGTGTGGCAGTTTTCTCTGTGTAGCCTTACTGGCCTATATGTTTGTGAGGGGTGCCTCTTATTCTAGAAGCTCCTCTGCTTACCCCAGGGTGTTGCAACAACCGTGCCAGAGATATCTTTGCTCACTTTGTTGGATAGGGAAAGCAATCAGGCTTCAGAAGTAGGATCTTCTGGATGTAGACAGTAGAATGGTTGTCAAGTACTTAATACTGTCAGGCACTTTCAGCCCCAGCCATATCTGAGTGCAGTTCATCACAGGAGCCTGGCTTCCCACTGTAGGTGACGTGGCTCTTACCCTTCTCAGCCTGAGATTAAAATTCTTAGGCGATCTCTTTCTAACCTACTTCCTGTTTGCAGCTGTCTTCCCTAGATATGTCTTAGCCATTCCCTGCAGGAGGGCAACACTGGTAGCCTTGAAGTGAAGTTCATTTTTATTTGTGCAGAGTTCCAGATTTAAGTAATTAAACCCTTCCTGAAATGGTGCCTAATTAAACTTTCTGACACTAAGGCAGGAGCCCATGCTGGAATTTGTCTCAGATTGTTCCCTGCCATTTAGGAGGAATCATTTCAGAGCAAAATGTTATGCTGCTGCTTTTCAGTTCATAATGGCTGTGGAGTCCACCATCATTTGACCTTGGACTTTCTCCTGGGCATTTACTTTCTTATGTAGAGCACTGTTACTCTCCCCACGTGAGCCACAATCTGCAGAGGGGGTCCATATTTGCCTTCTTTTCCCCTACATTGCTGACAAACTTTCCAACTTCTCTGTAGCTTCTAATTTTCCTATCAGTTCCTTCTTGATTCTTGATGACCTACGCCTCTTTTTTTAAATTCACTAAGTTGTTATTTCCCAGAGTCGTGATTGTGGAGCTGGGAGAGGCTACATTTTGTTGTCATTCACCACTTTGCCATTTTCCTCCTTTTTCTGCTTTATTTCACTGTGCTATTTTTTATTGTTTAAAAGCCACAGAATCTTAGTACTTACCTTCTGGTCTCTTCTGTTATTTTTTTTTTAAATTTTTTTCTTCGTGACTACCAAGTTTCTGTTTCTTTCACGCCAAGCACCTGTGCCCAAGTGGCCCAAGAGAAGTAGGCACAAGGATAGTTTAGTTCAAAGCTTGGGATGAAAGTTAGAGGCTTGGGGCTCTGCTGGTCCTCTGCTCATGAAAGCAGTGGGTATGCTGAGTAGTCATCTGGGGAAAAGTCCCTGGTGTGGAGTCTTTGTGCCTGGAAGATAAAATTCTCACAGGAAAGCTATTTACTTCATTTTGACCAAAGTCAGTCTACTTCAAAAGTAGATATAAGAGAAAGGTAGTATATTTTTGATGAAATGGCTCTTTCCATAGAATTAGAGCTGGTTTTAGTAATTTAGAAGCACTTCGGATTAGGATAAAGGCAGAGATAAGAGGGATTTCAGTTATCATGTTTTTGCTGCAAGCAAGGACTAGATAAAAGCATTTGTCTTCCTCCTTTTCTTCCTCTACGGATTCCACCTTTTTTTTTTGGAAGGCCTTCCTTACTATTTAATGAGGATCTCTTATGGCCTCAAGCCATCAGGACATAGGTCCTCCCTTTTAATACCTTGAATCTTCTCAAGTCTTGCGCGTAAGAATTGGGCTTTCATGGGTACAAACTTCTTTAGGAGCTTTCCCTTTCTTGGAACTTTGCCATAGAACTATTTGTATTATATGACATTAATGGCAGGAGCAGCTTTAGTCTTGTTTTTGGCAGCACTTACTTGTACCTGTTCACTCGCCAATGGTCACAGTTTGTCAGTGTTAACATTTGGCCACATATTCTGGCTCTTCTTTAAGTGATGCTTCATACAAACTTTCCCCATGTTACATGGCTAAAATTCGTTGAAGTTGATCTTGTGCTGAAGCATGCTACAAACTTGCTAATGTAGACATGGCTGGGGTTTATGCGGCCCTGAATTTTTCCAATCTATTGTAGTGTGAAAGGCATATCAAGACCAAGATGAAACAGGAAGTGTTCCTTGTTGAGAAGGCTTATTAGTGGGGTTATTAGGGTAGAAAACTGGGGGAAATCCAGTAATTGGTCCTTAATAGCATAGGGGGATTTCTACTACAAGATAATCAATACTTTGCCCAACATCTTGAGGCACCAGACAAAGTGAAATTGTCCTTTTTGCTTTCTAAAATAATTATCACTGGGTGCACTTATAGTTGAGGCTGAGGAAGTTCTTCACAAGTAGAACTCTGATCAGGAGATTATAATGAATCCTCCTTATTGGTGTTTAGGATATGATAAGAGTGTGTGACACAGGGAGGACAGCAATATCAGATATTCTGCCTCTCCAAGGCAGAATGTGGAAAGGCCCTTTCTTTTTGCCACTCACTTAAATCTAGGTAACTGTGGAACTAGGATATTGAATTCTGGTTAGATCTACATTTCTTAAAGTTGATGTCATGTCAGAAATAAACAAGTTTATAGTAGTCACAGTATCTACGTTGAATTTCTAGAATTCTAATCCCCCTTTGCTATTAAGGACCGATTACTGGAATTCCCCCAGTCTTCTACCCTAATAATCCTATTAACCAACCTTCTCAAGAACAAGAACACTTCCTGTGTCATCTTGGTCTTGATATGCCTTCCGCAGTACAATAGATTGAAAAGTTAATTATACATAATAAAAATTATATTTTTCTTCTTTTCAAAGGGTATAGAATATTAAGACAGCTTATCATTTGGGAAGAAGAGTCTTAATTTGTGTTTTTTTTGGCGGGGGAGATAAAGGGCCTTGCTATATATATAGTTCAGCCTGACACTGAACTTGCTTATGTAGCTCCGTCTCTTCTCAAAATCACAACAGTCTTCCTGCCGAGTACTGAAATTACAGGTGTTTGCCACCATGCCTGGCTAATTTGCACTACAATAAAAATTCAAGTATATTAAGTACTTAAAATGAAAGCTTTAAATCATTTAAATGCATCCATACTCATGTAAGGAACATGTAGAAGATCCATCTAGGCAGGAAGTCAAAACAAGACAGCAAAAGAAAAAAGAGAAGCTTCAACATTTTGAGAATTTTGAAATTTTAAAAAGCAAGTAAAGTCAGATAAAATGCAGACAAATGGCAGATGTGTTAATATTCTCACAACAGATAGAACTCTCATAATTCAATAGGAAAAATATTGAGACCAGTAGAATAATGGACAAATATAATAAACAGAAAATCCACAAAGAATAAATGAAACTATCAAGATATATCAACTTTATTGCTCAAAGAAATATATATTAAAAGATTTTGTAACAAGATTTTGCACCACAGATTGGCCATGTTTTGTGCTTACTGTTAAAAGAATATGGGAAAGGATATTTCATATGCTTCTAGTGAGATTTAAATTGGTGCTGTGTTTTATAGGGCAATTTGATAATATATATTAGGGCCTTAAAATGTACATAACATGGATAATAGTTTTGAAATTGATCCCAGTATATTTCACCTTTTGTTATCCTGATAACTTACTCTCAAGTCCCCATGGAATAAGACAAGATGAATGCCACTGTGAGAAGGGAAGAACGTCCGGTCTGTTGTTACAGTTTATATTTAGATGTTTCCCCAAAGCCTCATGTGTGCATGGGGAATGCTTTTGGATGGTGATTGGTTCCTGGGGGCACTAGAGCTAACTGACATTAAGAGTTGAGGTCTGGTTGGAAAGGGCAGGTCACCGGGGGTGTGACTTGGTAGGGTGCATCTGCCTTCCTGGTTCATGCTTTGTCTTCCTGCTTCCTGGGCTGTATGAGGTGAGCAACTTCTCCTTCACTATGTCTCTCTGCTATGCCATTGTGCCCTGGAGCAGACTGACTATGAATTAAACTGTGAGCCCAAATGAACTTCTTATTCTTTACACTGTAGGTGCTGGATATTATAGCTAACTGACTAGGAAAGTGACTAGGACACCCATATGGGAAGAAGAAGTAAAGACCCATCTGGTTCCTAGAGGAAGCTGACCAGGAAGGAAAAGCAAGTGATTCCAAGTAAGTTTGGGAGATTCTTAAAGCACTAGATCTGGTCATTTGCATTACTAAGAGCCAGCAAGGAAATTGTTAGGCTCCTGTAGGTAAATACCACATATGATATGATGCCATTCAGAGAAGAGGCTAAAAGCAGAATGAAATCTTACTGAATTGGGAATGGGAAAAATATCTCTTGTTTCCCTTAAACTAGAATTGGCATAGCTGGGGTTTGGAAAAAGCTCTAGAAACCTACTGGTACATGGAGCAGCCTACTTTCCTTATGATGGTAGTATGGGCAGAG
>PVJA010015684.1:0-31487 GCA_004027025.1 Myocastor coypus
CACACACACACACACACACACACACACACACACACACACACACACACTGTCCTGAAACAACAGCCAGGCATCCTGCTGAAGTCGAAGGGACTTCTGTCCACAACCTGTACCTAATCCATTGCCTGAGTATAGGCAATGCTATCATCAATACAAACTGCAAATCCCTGTCTCAAAGCTCACTGATGTCCCCAGAAAGTGCCCCTGGGCCCACACCCCACTGGGCCACCTCCTGGCTCCTAATGCAAGTCTGTGGGGCCTTAATGATGGGGTGCCCAGACCATCCCTTGGCAGCTTGGAGGATGTCTTTCTTCTATTTATAGTTAAATTTCCCTGCCATTCCAACTCATCTCTAATTTGGTAGGTATTTTTATTATGTGTTATCTTCTCTTCATGTGGATCAGTGGGAAAGTAAATGAAAAGAAAATCACAGAGGTTGTGGTTAGGAAGAACTACCAGGGAGAACAACAGGCTTCATGCTCCACTTCTCTGTGATGCCTGGGTGTCCCAGGACACCAGAACAAAAAGTGGGCATGGTTGTAGGTTGTTCGTGGGTCAAGCTTACCTGCCATGTTTTTAAAATGTGAATCAGTGGCTGACTTAGCATCCTGGTAGGCAGAGATGACAGGACCAAGGACAACTTAATACCAAGAGGAGGAGAGGCTGAGGCCCAGGTCTATCTTGCCCTGGGTGTCCAAGACCTCAGTCCTCCTGCCTGTAGGAGCCCAAGGAAACCCCTTCCTCCCTTTCTTCTCCACAGTGACCACTGGTCTGGAAGGCAGGGGACCTGCACTGGCCAGACCGAGAGAAGAAGAGCAATCATGCCTGCCATGGGGGCTGCCTGTGGCCTTCCATGGAGAAGCAGGGGTTAATATGGTCACCATGAGTCACTAAGTTCTTCCGCACTGGCCCACTTTAGGAGGGTGGTCTGGCACTTCTCACTGTGGAGCAAGGCTGGAATTACTGGAGTTATTTTAAACTGGGTAGAACAAAGGGCCCTTGTGCCTGAGGTCTGTCTGTGGCCTACACACATGAAGAGGCTGTGCTGGGTGGGACACTGGCAGGTCTGGCTTTCAACTGATCTCCCATGGCCAGCCTGCATGCAGGGGTGCTGTTCTTCACCCCAAAGGTCTGGCATGACCCCCTAAGGCCGGGTAGAAAGGGCAGAGCAGATGCTAGAGGTGGGCCTGGTAGCCAAGATTGTGCCCAGAAGCTGTAGCTGAGTCCTGGTTACTCAAGCCTGGTCAGCAGCAGGCCCTCAGGTAGGGAGAATGGGAGAGTTGAAAAGCAAGTGGGAAAGCAGGCAAGGGGGTAAAGGTAGTCAGGGGTTAGGAAGAGCAGGAGGGAGGAATAGGCATAGCTGCCTGGTAGTTAAACTGGCCCAGACTAGGCCCAGCTTGGTCAGCTAACGGATATTCTCTGGCTTCATAGAACTCACCAAACCCTTTGGGCCTCTATTCATTCATTCATTCATTCATTCATTCATTCATTCATTCATTCATTCTATTTATTTATTTATGCCTTTTTGAGACAGGTTCTCACTATACAGTTCAGGGTGCCTTAAGCTCACTTTGTAGCCCAGGCTGGTCTTGAACTCACAGTAATCCTCCTGCCTCAGTGCTGAGATTACAGGCATATGCTGCCCTACCCGGCTCTGTGCCTCCATTTAATCTGTAAATGGGAATAGTGACAGTACATTGTACCAAGAACCACCAAGAGGGTTCACTGAGTTGAGTATGATATGGAACCTGCCTGGTGCTTTGTAGCTCCTGTGGCCCTGCTCTGCCCTGGCCCTGCTCTGCACTCTGTGGGTAGAGGATGAACAGGGATCACCTGAACTGTGACCCCCACCTTAAAGGGCAAGAAAAGAAGCAGCCTGGCACAGGATTCCAGCAGTGAGGCAAGGGCAGGTTGTAAGCTGCTATGGCTCCGCCTGGTGAGGGTGGTGGCACTTGCTGGACTGGAACTCCAGCACCTCAACTTTTCTGCCCACTTTTCTCTCTGCTCACGGAGGGGCCTCAGCCCCACACCCACCCATGTCTGGAGCTCTGCCATACTGGTCAGGTCCCTCCATGACCCTCTGCACATTAGCTTTTCCTCTCCACACCCCATGCAGCCTCCATGGAACCACATCTGGTGCCCCTTCCCCATGAAATACCAACCCAGGACAGATGTGTCTGTCTGCAGAACCAGGACTATGCAGCCTAGTGTGCCCATCCTAGCACAGGCTTAGATTCCAGCCCCGGCAGCAGCCTTACCAGTGAAGTGGCCTTGGGCCAGTAACTGGGCTTCTCCGAGCATTTCCTCATTGACCAAATGAGGAAGCAGATTTCCATCCCAAGGGTCCCTGGAGGGTCAGTAGGAGAACAAGTGAACAGATGCATCATGGGGATTGGCATGTGCTCAGCTCATCCCAGGGGCCTCAGTGACACACTGGGACAGCAAGGGGCCTTGGCACCAAAATAGCACACCCACCAGTTGCATTTCCTTAATTTCACACCAGTCCACCCCCTCTTTGCTGACTCCACCACCTTTGCCCTTTTTTTCAGACCTCCATCCTGGCCCTCCAGTCTATTCTCCGCATTCAGCAATAGAATAGAATATAGGGCATGTACCCTGGATCGTGACACTTCCTGCCTAGAGCCATCTGTGGCTCTCCATTCCATTCAGGGTGAGGTTTAGATTCCTGAGCCTGGCCCTTGAAGCTGACTGGCTGCTTCCCTCCACAGTCAAAACTCTCTGGACATATTCCATGCAAGAGCTGCAGAGGGCCTTTCCCTAGACATGGCTTGCACCCTCCTATCTCCAAACTCCCTGTGTGCAGTGTGCGGCATAGCTGAACTTGGCCTCTGCAAACCCCTCTCTCTCCATGTCAGTCTGTTGTAAAACCTCTCAGCCAACCTCCAAAGCCACAACCAGGATAATAGAAACGTGTCCTCTCTACTCGCTCTTCCTATGTCCACACCAGAAGCTGGCTAGGGAACAGGATGTTCTGGTGCCCTCCCCGACATGCCAGCTCACCGATCATCTCTTGAGGGCTGCAAGAGGCAGGGCAGCATGGAAAAGAGAGAAGACAGGGATGAGCAATGGGGCTGGCAGCTAACAGCTGGGCCTGTTCCGTGGCAGAGGTACAACTTCTGGATCTTTCTCAGCGAGCACTTTCAAGGGCACCTCAGAGGGGCCCCTTCCCCACCCCTACTGAGGACCCCTCAGATCAGTTCCTAGCAGGGGCTTCACTTCCTCAGGCAGAGGCTTGCAACCCACCTCAGCCATTTTCTGTCACTGTCAACTCACCTGTGTCCTTATGCACAACACCTCCATGATGGATGGCTCCAGGCTGGCTGTCTTGGGTTGAGCATCTGGACATTTTTATGGTTTGGATTTTTTTTTTTTTTTTTTGTACTCATGGTATCTTCTATTGTTTTTCATGGTATGAAGGCACTTTTTTTTTTTTTTCATTTTTAAGCAGAACCATAAGTGAACATACTAATAGTGATCTACTATGTGAGTGATACATGAACAAATTTCTGGTCCTCAGAAATATTTCTCAAATTTATTCTGAATCTCTTACTGTTGTAGAACATAGCTGTTTTGTTATTTAAAAACTGTGGGGATTTCATATGATTCCTTTTTCTTAGCATATTTTTGACTATTTCAAATCAGCTTTTTGACTTACTAGGCTTTTGTGAGAAAAAAGACTTCTTTAATTTCATTCACATCATTTTTAATTATCTCTATATCCTTCCCTGGTTGTGTACACAGAACATGAGAAGAGTGCACATTCTTTGGTCCTCTGTGATTCAGTTCTTCCTATTTCCCTCCTGAGAGTCCTCCACTGGAAAGTCAGAGCCACGTGCTCACGATCCCAGTGTCACCACCTCCTAGGTCTCCAGTGCCACATTAGTTACATCCCTTCTGCCCTCTTAGATCTAAACCTATTGTAAAGAAAAATGAACACAGAGCAAGACCACCACAAAACACCACAAGGGCTTTATAATTTGGAAAATGTTTAATTTTTTTGCACATGACAATGAACAATGGTGTGTCATCAATCTGTAGTATAATTAACTCCCTGTCTTTTGTTCTTTATAAATTTACATATCCAATTAACTGTCTATTTAATTTCCCATCATTTTGCTACAACACTCTTTCAAGTGAGATTTTTAACTTAATGGACTTTGCAGTTCATTCGTAATGAGTCTGTAAAAGTTGGTTAGGCTTAGTGAATAATATCTCATAATCCTGCAGTTTCCCTACTAGAATTTGGAGAACTTGGTAACTTGTTCACCAGAACAATTTAAATCTTATCAAATAAAAAGGGCTAGGAATGCAGCTCAACATTCCCTGGGTTCAATCCTCACAAAATAAACAAGCAAGCAAGATGCAAACAAACTACATGAGTTAAAGCACACCAGGACCTGGAGCTGTTAAGGAGATGCAACAAATCATAGTATATAAAAAGTCATGCTGACTCTACATAACTGATGCCGTTCTGCCAAGAGATACCATACTTATGCACTGAACCACAGTTGATGTCAGGTCAGTGTGGCTAAAAGCCTGTTTAGGCCTCACCAGAATTTCTGCTTCTTTTCTTTGTTTGAGAAATTTGTGTCAATTCCCACTTTTTTGTCAAAGCAGGTGAAGTTCTAGGGCAATCCAATCCCAGGAGAATCCAACAGCCAACTGACCCTAGAACCAGAAAACTGCAGATGAACAAATTGGGCCGCGAGTGACTTTCCACACATCTTAGGGCCTTGATCCAGTCTTCTAGGTGAGATTTTCATAAACAACCAACTTTTGTGCAAAGGTAACTTTTGTAGTTGTTATGAAGGCAAATTCAAGTTCTGACTTATACCAAGTGTACTCTGTCGCCAGCATCAGCAATAATTGATACTTTAGCATTTAACAGCCCATGGTAGCTACTTGGCTTTTTGTTAAAATAAGTCAACATCAGTCTGGGAAGATAGCTTGACAGTCTAAGCTCCTGCCTGGCAAACACAAGGATGCAGGTTTGATCCCCAGTATTGCATGTTGTGCTGGCCCCAGAACCCCAGGCACACTGGCCACTGAAACTGAGAGTGGTGGTGCACACCTGTAATCCCAGCTCTGGGGAGGCTGAGATAGTGAGGCTCAAAGTCACTATGAGTTTGAGCTGTGTCACAAGACCCTGTACCAAATAAATAAATAAAATATTAAATAAGACTGTGTGGCTCTGGTAAGAGAGAGAAAGACAGCTATCTGTTGGATTAAAAAGGGAAGATGTCCTTTGTTTTGCTAACATTTTGGAAGTCATGACCACAATTTAATATAATTATATACAGTTTGCTCAAGAAATTATCGAAGATCACACTTGGATATCAAGTTGGGAGTGCCAGAAACAATCCGATTTGAAAGTATAGTTGAGAAATTCACTATCAGGATAATTTTCTCAACATTTATTTAGAGAGAGTCTAACAGCATAATAATTAGAAAATTATTTCCAATAGCAAGGCCCTGTCTCAAAAAGACAAGAAAGAAAAAGAAAATCAGACCTACATGTGCGAACATTGTATTGTCTCATTAGTGTAAGAGCCTGAAAGACTAGATAAAATCTGAAGGCTATAATAGATACTGTGAAAAGGGAATAAACTTGTCCAAAAGGAAGGAGTTGCTGAGATGAAAAGGACAGGAGAGGGAATAGGGGAAAGAGATACGTCCACTAACAGAAGCAAGATGTTTGAAGAATCGTACTGTGGATTTCTGCTGGTCTATGTAGAGGCACAGTTAATGTTTAAAATTTTTTTGTTTTCTTATCTCCCCTCCCACACTTTTTTTTTTCTCTTCTTAATATTTTTCTTTCTTTTTTCAGTTTGGTAATCTGAAAACCTACTTTGATGACAACACTATGCAATATAACAAACACTATAGAATTCATATTATGTTGTTTAGTGAAATTCTGTATCATTTCTAGTCCTTTCTCTTTTCTATTACTATTCTGTATTCTCATTTAAAAGTAAAAAAAATTAAAAAGAAAGAAAATTATTTCTAGGCTTTCTGTGTGGCAGTTTTTTTGTGAATATAATTCAGCACTGGATTTTCTCAAAAGAGAGTAAATTCACAAAGCTCTCTGTTTTGCGCTTACATTGCAACAAGAAGTTGTGTGCTGCTACTGTTTCTGTCAAAATAAAAAACTGGAAGTGAAAAAGGCACAGATTACAAAGGGCAGCCATTCCTTCTTCATCTCCATTAGATCATCTTCTATTCCTTTCTGCTCAGCTCATCTCAACTGTAAACCTCTTCTCTTTATAAGTTGTGTACCTTAGGCATTTATCACAGTGAGGGAGGCCCGGCTAATGCACACATTCTGCTAAGAACATGAAGCATTTGAAGCAGGGAGTGACGTGAAAGGTAGATACTGGAACTGTTCAAACAAAAGATAACCATTGCTTTGCCTTGAATGGGAGCTGTGATAGACAATGATGCCAGCTGGACTGGCAGACTTGCAGCTGGGTTAGATGTAAGAGGCAACAATAAAGGGTCCGGTATTTTGACTTGAGTAATTGGATGAATGGAGTTGTATGTCACTGAGCAAAAGACTTCAGAGAAAGGGCAGGTTGAGAGGGACAGAAACCAAAGGCTCAATCTTGGTAAGGCAAAGACTGAGGTGAAGCAGAGAGATAAATTTGTCTTCTGCCAGTTCAGATGGTGCCTTGTGCAAATGAAAAGAGTGTCCCTTCCTACCAGGATCCACAGCTTGTGGGTGGGGCACAGCCAAACCCCACTCCTGGTAGTTCCCTTGGCCATGAGCCCTTGTGCAGTAAATAATTATTTAATCATGCACAGTAGCCTTGGATATGTCAGAGTTCACAGGAACATGTGACACCAGAGAAGAACAAGGGGCTTATAGAATGTTTCTTTGGATGCTGTGTGGCACAGCAACTCCACCAGCTGAAGAGAGTAGGCAAGCCAAGGACCAAGGCTGCTGAAAGACTTTTCTTTTTAGGCATTCTGAGCAACCCAATCCTAGCATAGCAGGACCAGCCCCTTCAAGGCTTAGAAAGAGGCAGACAGATGTAAGACAGCACAGAATGCAACATGGGAAGGCTCAGAGACAGCAACTTAATCCTCGGTGTCAGCAACATCAGCTGGATCCACATATTTGGGTCAGAGACAAGGCACAATTTTATGTGTTTCTTGGTGTGTCTGGGTGGGTCACAGACGTAATCTTGGGGTCAATATCTGATCCCTGAGCCCTTCTTCTTGGGAGGTGTCCCTGCTCTACTTCCTAGCCAGCATGAGCTAAGCAGTTCTGCTCCACCCTTCTACAAATGTGCTTCTGCCCTGGAGCCAGCTAGCCATGGATGAACACTGTGAGCCAAATCACTCCTCTCCTTTAAGTTGTGAATGTTGAGCCTGGTGTCCCAGCAAGAGTACAGTGGCTAATACAAGGCTATATGTATGGGTTGGGACAAACACAAGGATCACTGTACACTGGCAAAACTAGATTCCTTTTCACTGCCCTTCACAGTAGTAAGTGTGTTGATCCAGTCAGCTACTAAGCATGTACTTATCATGAGCTACCATTTGAGCTGGGATGTACCTGGCTTATTTGATACAGGGTCTCACTATACAGTTCAGACTCATAGTGATCCTCTTATCTCAGCCACCCCAGTGCTGGGATTATAAGCATTCACCACCATGCCCAGTTCTGGGGCTGGCATGGCATATGGTACCGGGGATAGAACTTGAGCCCTTGCACTTGCCAGGCAGGTGCTTAGACTGCTAAGCTTTCTCCCCAGCCTATACCTGGTTTATCTTAAACTACTATCGGTCAGGCACAATCCTAGAGTCAGGGTCCAGTTATAAAGCTTTGTAAATTGTCCTACTGATTTTGTCTATTTTTAGTTTGCTGGGAAACTATACAGGAAAACCTGACTAAAATTTCTCTAGGGTTTGAGCCGGGTATGGTGGCACACACCTGTAATCCCAGAACTTGGGAGGCTGAGGCAGGAGGATTGATGTGAGTTCAAGACCAACCTGGGCTACAAAAGTGAGCTCAAGGCCAGCCTGAACTGCATAGTGAGACCCTGTCTCAAAAAGACAAAAAAAAAAAAAAAAAGTTACTCTAGGGCAATCATAGCAGTTATAACCCAAGATGGCTACAGTCATGTCAAGCTGAGTCCCTGTGTGAGGACCAGGACTTTTTTCTTTCAGATGAAGTACGCTGCTTCTCTGTAGGACTGAATAGATATTGTCCCTTTAATCTTATCTCCTGGGGAGGGGTATGCAAAGGTAAGGCATGAGGGGGACTTCCTCCCTCCTCTCCTTAATGAAGGAGTGGTGATCTCTGCTATCATGTTGATGGCTTTAAGGTCCCCAAGGGGGATCCATAGACATGGTGAGTAGCAAGTAGAGGAAGGACACTTAGAGTTTCCCTTGCAAAAATGTGACAGGTGCAGGAGTAGTCAGCAAATTACAGAGATAGAAATGGCTGAAGAAGTGAATGGCTAAGTGTTTGATGGATGGGTGGCTGGCATCATGCTGCCTGGGTTCAAATCCCCAGAGTGAGTTCTTACCAGCCGTGTGTCTTTGGCCCAGCCCTTACCATTGTAAAGTCCCTATTTGCCCTGTCAGATGGAAATGCTAACAGTATCTGCATCCTGGGGCTGACATCAGAAATCAGTGCATTCTTCCTTGTAGAACACTTAACGCAGAGCTTCAGGTTGTCAGCACCCAAGGAATATTTTTGGCTTATGTGGTCAATTTTAGGGAAGGCTTTCTCAGTGAAGTTCCAGAGGCTCTGCTAGTTGTTGCTTGAAGCCAGCAGGAAGGATGTGGCCTCATTGAGCTGGTGAACCCTGGAGCTGCTTGATCCCTCCCCAACTCTGTGTCCCTAAGAGGTCACATTCCAAGAGCTCCATGAAGATCAAACATAAGTCCTGTCAGCTGACCAGGGGATCCCTCTTCAAGGGAAGGTAATTTTGCAACTCTGCAGGACCCTCCCCACTCTGTGCAGTCCCATCCTCCATATTTTCCTGGGGCTGTGCCCAGTTTTCATCTCACAGCTAAGCACTTTCGATCTTCAGAGTAAAAGGAAGTGAGCCCAGCACTGGAGCCTTTGCAATCCCACCCTTGACCTTTTCCTCAGCTTGTGTGGGGCCCTAACTCCCATAAAAAAAAAAAAAAAAAAATCTGATGAGCACCCAGGTCCTCTTCCCAAGGGGAATAAAGCTTTCTCAAATAAACACAATCCTCCCAAGTCAAATTTTGCATGAGTTATTATCTTTTAGGGAAGTTCTGTTATTATAGTGCTGATTAAGCTGGCAGGCTCTGGAGTTCAATTTTCTGGGCCCCAACACTACTTCTAGTGCTTAATGACTGTAAGACCTTGGACAAAGAATGAAAACATTTATCTTTACTTTTCCTATAATTAAAGTGGAAGCAGACATGATCTCTATTTCAAAAGGTCTAAAGAGGGTTCAATTTAGGGGAAATAACTTGTTCCTTTTTTAGGGCTCTCTTTTTTGTATCTGGGCAAATGCCTCAGTCCTGCACAAACTAGGGTGGTTGGTCTCCCTAGTAAATCAGACAGAGACCATAAAGCATTTATCCCAATGCAGGTGGTTAATCCAAATTCCATCAGCATCAGTGGACACTGAGGGTCTTTTCCCTAATTCCATCTGATAGGATGATACCTGGATGTCATATGCTCTCCAATCTGCTTTTTTTTTTTTTTTTTTTTTTTAGAACCAAGGATCGAACTCCAGACCTTGCATTTACCAGGCAGGCACTTGTGCCTCTGAGCTATCTCCCTGGCCCCTCTCCAATCTGCTTTAATGGTCTCCTGGGCAACACTTTTCTCCCAGTAGGTCTTTGTTTCATTCATCAAACAAAGAAAATGAATTTGAGGGATTCTGGGAATTCTTTTTTTTTAAAAAATAATTTATTTTTTTTTCTGTTTCAGAACTTTTGTTTGTTTGTTTATTTATTTATTTTTATGGCCGGCTCAGCTTACCCTGAGGGCAGGGCTGGCGCAGCATGTGGTGCTGGGGATCGAA
The DNA here is from genome assembly GCA_004027025.1 of Myocastor coypus. NCBI lineage: Eukaryota > Metazoa > Chordata > Mammalia > Rodentia > Myocastoridae > Myocastor > Myocastor coypus. The sequence continues at coordinate 10,035 of PVJA010015684.1, forward strand.
CCGCAGTCCCTGCAGCCACCTAAGCTTTCCTAAAAGGTGCTTTAGACCACTGAGCCATCCTGCCGGGCCCCTGATTCTGAGAATTCTTCCCACAAAATCCTATGAGATTTATCCAGCAGCCTCTTCCCAGAGCCTGGGAAGGCCATCCTGAAGGTGGCACCATGTGCGCATTCCCCTGCTGGACTTGTTTTGCTAGCAACACAGCTTCCCCAGGGAGAGTCAGAAACTTCATTTGTACCTTGATGATATTTTACCTGCTCCTGGGACTTATTTTGCTGGTAGGAAATCTTAACCTATGTGCCTCTGTGTGCGCGTGCATGTATGCACGAGCATGTGTGAAAACAATAAGATAGTTGATGTTCTTGTATCTTTGAGGCTAGGACATGGCCCTGGTGCTAAGTGTGCCATGGAGAACTGGAGGCCATGCCTAGAAAAGTACTTCCCTGGAAGAGCTACAGAAGACCCCTTCTCCTGGTGGGTGGCTGAAAGCTAGGTTTTAGCCCCTCTCTATAGGACTGTTATAGTTAGGGCTTGCAAGGGAAGAGATTTAGTGCAGAATGTATAATTTGTAGAATTATTTTATAATACTATTCCACCAAAAAGCCAAATGGAGAGGAGTATAAGAAATTTGTGTGTGGGGCCCAGCAGGATGGCTCAGTGGTCTAAAGCGCCTCCTTGGGAAAGCTAAGGTGGCTACAGGGACCGCAGTTCGATCCCCAGCACCACATGCTGCGCCAGCCCTGCCCTCAGGGCAGGCTGAGCCGGCCATAAAAATAAATAAATAAACAAACAAACAAAAGTTCTGAAACAATAAAAAAAAATAAAATTAAAAATAAGAGAAAAAAAAAGAAGAAATTTGTGTGCATGCTAGAGACCTAAAGAATCAGCCAAAGATCTTTTTTTTCTCTCTTGTTTCAGAACTTTTGTTTGTTTGTTTATTATTTATTTTTATGGCCGGCTCAGCCTGCCCTCAGGGGAGGGCTGGTGTAGCATGTGGTGCCAGGGATCAAATCATGGTCCCTGCAGCCACCTAAGGTTTCTCAAGCAGGCGCTTTAGACCACTGAGCCATCCTGCTGGGCCCCTAGCCAAAGATCTTGATCCCGTGGCAATGTACCTTGTAAGCCTGTATCAAGAATCTGTACCAAGGGGCTGAGATAGCTCGGCATTCTAAAGTGTCTGGTTAGGCAAGCCTAGAAAAGCACAGGGACCAAGATTCAATCGTTAGCACCACATGCTGTACCAGCCCTACCTTCAGGGCAGGCTGAGCCAGCCACAGAGTCCAGGTATAGTTGGTGCACTCCTGTAATCCCAATATGGGGGAGGTTGAAAACAGGAGGATCATTATGAGTCTGAATTGCATAATGAGACCCTGTAACAACCAAATACATTAAAAAAAAAAAAAAGAAGAAGAAGAAGAATATGTATTAAGAAGGTCCAAAGACCAGTAGTGGAAGCTAGAAAGTCTCCTGTTAGTGGGGTGAAGGATCTGTGCTAGAAAGCTAGAGTATCTGCCCTGGATCCAAGAAGTGACATCCAAGGCAAAGACTAGAGACCCCCAAAGAAAACAGCAGCCATCCCTGATAGCAAGGACCTGAGTTCCTCCAATGATGAGAACGGTGGAGCTACATCAGGGAAGCCAACTGCAGCAAGCTTTGCCAAGGAAATCAACAGCATGTGATTGTCCCCTCCTGTTCCCTTTTTATTCCTTTCTACAGCAGTCCTCGTGTGGTTCTTCCAGCCCAGAGTCACACTGACTCAGTTCTGCTGGGCATTCCTGCTCAAGTTGAGCATTAATTAGTACACCACAAAGACTCACTCCAATATTCAGACTTAGCTGAGCCAAGATGTCCATAGCAAATAATGAAGATTCCACTACAAAGTCTGGGGTCTGCAAGTCCTCAAGGATTTAATTTTGTCAACCTTTTCCCTTACTTGTGTGCCCTAGTGTAACAAGGCAGACAGAAGATGCTCAGGAATGGCCCTGCTTTGTCCTGTCATTCCTTGGGATGGTGCTGGCTACCACACACCACTCTCTGTTAGCAAAGAGGATTACTTCACTTCAAGTATGACAGAGGGGGTGGGTCTTGAGGGTAAAGATCTTCAGCCTTTGAGCCATGCACCCCTCTCAGACTACTATCTCCGGTTATTCTGATTGGGGGCCATTGCCTCTGAATGTTTCCTTTACGTAAGTGTTCCAGAAGAAATTAACCCAGACATGAGACTATCTACCAGATTAAGGAGAGCCTTTTTTTTCTCTCTGGAGATGCTTGAGATGTCTCTAGATTCTACAGTGTAGAAATAGTGTGATCAGATACCTCTGTTTTATCATTGAACATCAGACCTCCACATGCAGTTGGTAACCCTGCATGAAGATGTTGGCTGGTTCCAGCATGGGGACCAAAGTCCCCATAATTGAGACAGGAAGAAAGTGTAGAATGTAAAATAGAGGACCCACCAGCAGACTGCTCTTGGCTGGGAGGGGGACCACTGTGAGCTCACAGCAATGCCCCAAAGCTAACTAGTTCCGGGGTGATGACTTTTAGACAGGCTGCCATCTACCGGTGAGCCTTGTCACCACTGATCTCTTGGCCACAGGCAGAGAATCCTTTCCAGAAGCTAAAGTGGAACCCAAGGGTGGCCAGGACAGCCAGTAGTGCTTGGCTGAGAAGCTATTCAGAGTCTCCACGATAGGGCTAGGGAGATAGCTCCGTGGCACAAGTGCCTGCCTGGCAAGTGCAGGGTCGTGAGTTCAATCCCCGGTCCCACAAAAAAATAAAATAAAATAAATGCAGTCCCCACAGCAGAGGCAGCTGCTGACAAAGAAAGCTGGCAGATGCGCGTGGTGTCCAGGTGAGGCCTCGAGAAAGCAGCCGCTGTTGCTGGATGGGTCACTTGGACAAAGCCTATAGCCAGCCAGATGCTGGCGGAGCTCTTGCCTCTGGAATTGAGCACAGAGATAAAAGCAGCTCTGGATATTAAACCAGTTTTCAGAAATGTGCAGCAACAGATCTTTTTTTTTTCTTTTTAGTGAAGAAAAAAATGCATTCCTCTTACTGAAAAGAATCCTTAAGGGAGAAGAACATTTTGTCCGAGGTACCAAATTCTTCATAAGTAAGACGTGGGAGGGACTCTTCCCTCTAAGCCTTAGTGTCTAAGGTGGAAACATGCACGTTTGGATTGATTTGTCACAAGTCATCTGTTTAGAAAAGAAAAGTGTCTGGTATGCCTCACGGCTCTAGAGGACATGGAGGACCTGCTAAGAGAGGCTGGCGGGGACGAGATGGCGAGGGGCTGCTCCCACTGCTGATAGCAGGGTCCTGTTGTTTTTGTCCTGGTTTTATGGTGACCTCAATCCACCAGGTGTGCCTCTGCAGGGCAGGGACTAGCTGTGCCTTGTCTATTTTGCCCCATTCCATTGCCCGGCATAAATAGATGTCCCAGTAGTGCTCCCAGAGTTTCACAGAATTGTCCCTGCCTCCCTGTTCGGTGAAGTATTTACACAACAGGCACCCACAGTTCTATTGATAAAAAGCTCACCCTCCCTTTAGTGACATCAGAAGTGAGTCCACTGGGAGGGAGCCTGCCACTCTGGTCTCAGTCCCTCTGGTCTAGCCAGCTCCACTGACCCTGTGGTTCTCAGTCTGTTGTCTCACGTAGGGTGCCACAGTCACTTGTGAGCAAGCTGGCCCACCTGCTTCACTCCCCATTGCAGGTTAAATCTAAAATTCTCATGCTTGTGGGAAGCAGGTGGGTCATAGGGGTGCTATACTCAGAAGTGGACAACCGCTGGCAAATTCAGTAGCAGAATGTGCTGTAGTTCCTTCCGTCCCTGAGACTGGGGGCACATGAGAGGCCAATCATATCCTAGGTGCTGAGGACACAGCCAGCACCCAAGACAGGCAAGATCCTGCTTGGAAGGCTCTGCCTTGAGGTGCACAGAGAAAGAGCTGGATCTTTGCTTCTCAGAGAGAACATATGAGGGGATGGCATTACAAGTTCCTAGTGAACTGGCAAGCACTTCTGGGGCTCTTGCGCATCCACTCCATCTTCCCTGACTACAGGTGTCCCTATGGTATTTGGCTCCATGCTGTACAGGACTTCCTGCCCTTCCTCAGCTGCACGGAGGGGCTCTACTAGCCAGACTCCCTTCAGCAGGAGCCATCCACCTGGTCATGAGATAAAAGATGGACCAGCCTAATTAGGGTCAGTCAGATCAGAAAGGGACTTTGAGTAGGTCCCTGGGAAAATGCTGTCTTTCTTTATTTCCTTCTTTTATTCACTTAATTTTGTTTTTTGTTTATTGGTTCTTTGAGATAAGGTCTTGCCATGTAGTGCAGGCTGGCTTTGAACTTGTGATTCTCCTGCCTTGGTGTTTCACATTTTGGGATCATAGGAATGCATCACCATGCCTGATGAAAATGCCTTCTTGATCATCTATAGAAGACATCCAGGGAAAGAGGCCTGCTGGATGTTCTGGGTGATCAGAATGTGGACCTGGATTTGGAGCATCTTTGAACCCTTTGCTGCCCTGAGTTAGAGTGGGCTGAAGAAATGCACAGCCAGACACAGGAGAGGGGAGAACTCCAGGACAGCGGAGACAGTGTCCTGCCTGAACCTTGGCTGGACCCTCGACTCCCTCTGGACTCCTCAGTTGTGTGACACAACCCACTCCATTGTTCATGCTAGTCTTGGGCTGGGTGTTCTATGAACTGCAGCAAGAGCACACTAAATAGTTTCACTGTAGAGGAATTTTCTTTTGGGCTACAGGGTCAAGACTGAGGCATCTTGGGTACAGAAGAGGACAGACCAGGCAGGCATGTGGCTGGTAGGCCATCCAGAAGCCAGAACTACAGGGTTCAGTCTTTCACCTCCAAAGCAAGGGCAATGGGAAAGGGATCTGAAATGAAAGTCCTCAAGGTGACCAGAGGGGCAGCAGATCTCCTGAAGGTGGGGTGGTGCTCAGGGCCCACCCCCAAGCCTCAGCTGGAGGTCCCCTTAATTTGACTCCTCCTGCCTATAAGTTCAGGGTGCCCTTCCACATAAATCAGAGCAGCTGCCACTTTGAAGAGGAAAGATGTGTGTAGGTGGGTGGGGAGGAGGTAGGTAATTATGCAGGAAAAGTCACTTTCTTGATATTCTCCTGGAAACATGCATGGAGCAGAGAGCAGTGGGAGAGACGATAGCAAAGGAGAATATATTAGTGGAGGGCTCGTAATGCACCTCTTACAGGTGCATAGAGGTACAGGGACCATGGTTTGCAGGCTTATGTGACCGCAGCATTCTTTGGGGGAGAGCTTCTGGAACTCCATGGACACAGCTGGAGAGGCTCTTTAACATGAGATTTCATCCAGAAAGGATTTGCTGGGAATGTTCTGTGTTTCTCGTGTCTGTGTGTGTGTGTGTGTGTGTGTGTGTGTGTGTGTGTGTGTGTGTGTGTACACCACGCACCAGCTCTTCCTTTCCTATGAACAGTGAGGTGGGTGCCACTGGCATTTCATGTCTAGACTTTTCATCCAGAGAAGAGAGAGGGAGGGAGAAAGAGAGACTGGGTGCTCTCTGTGCCATCTCTTTGCCCCCAAGGGATCTGCCCACAGATCCCACATGCCTTGCATGCCCTGAGTGACGGAGGGGCACCCCCCACTCTGAGAAGCAGCTCTGGGGCTGTGAACAGTGGATGCAGATAATTATCCAGCTGTGAGTAATCTGAACATTTCTTAGGGCTATTTCTACATAATTACAAATATTTGAGGATATTAAGCTCCCAGGTTACGCATTGAGGGTATTATTTGAGCAACTGTTGGCTGCAGAGCTGGAAACACAAACATCTTTTCATTCCTCCCTCCTGGTGCACTTAAAATACTTTATGGGATTCAAAGGGGAAAAAAAAGTTTTCAGTTGAGAAAAAAAAACAAAACAATGGAAGCAAAGCTAAATAGCTTTATTTTTTTTTTTTTAAAGAGGAATGTGACCACTTTAGTTAATTATGGTGGGTTTGTGATACATTTTCTCTACAGGTTAGGAGAGCAATTACCACCCAACAACCTATTGGTGCCTCCACTGTGATAAAATGTTCCCTCTCACGAGGCCCACGGGCCACGCAGTGTGTCTTTACAGCCTTTAGTGCTCCAGAAGCACTGTCACGTGTGGGGTTCCCTGGCGTGCTGTGACAATCGCGCTCGCTTTGCACAGGTCTTGGTGCAGCTTCCTAACAGGAGATGGTTCCTCCCAAGCAAGGTAATTATGTGGGGTGCTGCCCTGGCTCGGCCTCGTGGCCCCTGTGATACTCAGGGACCTGCCTTGCTCCCTAACTTAGATCCCCATCCTGTCTTCGCAGTCACTGTAGTCTTTTAGGGTCTGTTGCATCCTCCATTTACCATCCTTACACCCTGGAAAACAGGCACCTCCTGCCATAGGCACCCCCTCAGCATTTCCTTCCATCTCTGGCTCAAAAGCTGTCCCCAGCGGGCCACAGCTTCCCAATTGCCCCCCTCCTCCGGGGGTGTGGAGAGCATCTGGGACTCCATGGGACATAGCTGGAGAGGCTCCTCATTTTCCAGGACCTACTTCCCAACAATATCACTGGAGATCCTGATCCTGTGCCTCTGAAAGACACCCCCTACACAGTTTAGGGGGCTCCCACATGCCGCTCTCCCCTTCTCTTGTCAGAGACCCACCTTCAACCTGAATAACTTGAAGGGATGGGCACCCCTTTATGTTACCATCTAGGCCTCAGGCCTAGTGCGTCTCCATTACCTGCCATGTCCAGCCCTGACCCTGTTTTGGCCAGTAACAGAATGGTGCCACCGCCACATCAAGCACTCTCTGTCTCCCTCACCCTCCGTGCAGGTACAGGAGCTCCTGGTCAGGAGCGCTGGGGATTTTATTGTTAGGTTGTTTGCAGCTGGGAACCCTGTGCCTGACCCTTTGCTCTGGCTCAGGAGCCCGAGGCCTCTGCTCATCCTGCACCCACTGAGAAGCAGTCTAAGGCCTCTGCTGATGTGAGCTGGGGCCCAGGCCGCCTGGTGGAAATCCTAGTGAGCTCTCCCCCACCTCGCTCCCGGTCCCCAGTTCCTCGGGCCACAGTGAGTCACCCGCGAAGGCGAGTCGATGCACAGAAATCAAAACTTTGCTTCCCACCTGTCCCCTCCTGCAAAGGCGAGCAGCTGGCAGGGGTCGCCCTTGGAGAGCCTCAGGGAGAGCAGCCGCTCCCTCCAGGAGGTTTACAGTGGCCGTGGTAGGCAGTAAGGACAAAGGTTGCACGCGAAAGTGGGACGGAGCAGAGACCCTGGGAGGCTGTGCAGCATACTACGAATGCAGCAGTCTGAGATAGGTCCCTTTACAGCTCATCGGCCTGGGGTGAGGATCCCGGACCAGCAAACTTGAACCGCCCAGACCAACACCGAGTTCTCCAGGCGCGAGGCCCGTACTCCAGGTACCGCGGGACTCGGGCGCCCCCTGGAGGCCGCGCGAGCTGCAGACTCAGAGAAGACGGAGGAGGGCGCTCTCATGGTGAGCTCCCTTGCCTGTCACTTAGAAAAATACCTTCCATAAAAATGGGCAAGGGCTGGAACAGAAACACTTCAAATGAAGCACAAATGCCCAACAAAACATCAGAAAGAATCTGTTACAATTCCTTACATGCTCCCTTTAAATGTCACAACAAAGCTACTGGGGAGGGCAGATTGTTCCCAACCTGAAGATAATAAAGGGTGACACAGAAAGGCTAAGTGACTTGCCAAAGGCCATACACTATGTGAGGAAGCTAGTATCTAACCTGGCAGCTGGGCGCTTTCTATAGCCTTACTACATCAGGCTAATGGTCAACAAAAGAACCAAAGCTTAAGTGAAAGCAACCCATTCAACAAGGAATCCCGGATGAGTGGCGTTTGCACCTTTTGGTGGGTCAAGCCGGATCCTGGATACCCCTGAATCTGTGCCCTTCCCAGGTTCCAAGGATGCTATCTCGTTCTTTTGTTTGTTTGTTTGTTTTTGAGACATGTTTGCTATGATGCATGCTGGTCTTACACTATGTATCCCAGGCTGGCCTCCAATTCGTGGTGATCCTCCTGCCTCAGCCTCCTGGGGCTGGGATTGCAGGTGTTCAATACCACACCCAGATATCTTGCCACCTCTTGAAGATACCTGGAACGTGAAATAAGCTGCCTTCCTCTGACTCCTTGTGTACTGGGTCCCTGTCTGGGGCAGGAGGGTCAGGCCAGGCTGTGGTCTACACAGCCTCCCTTCCTCCAGAGGCAGAAGCAAGGTCAGAGGGAGGAAGCCCCAAGGAAGTGAACCCCATTCTTCCCTAGTACGTGCCTCCCTCTTTCTTGCTGTGGCCCAAAAGGCCATTCCCCTACTCACCACTTTGGTCACTTCCCATCCTTTTGAGAACAGATAAATCACTCTGAAAATAGCTTGTGTTCCAGCCCATGGCTAACCGCTCTGTTGTCTAGCACTAAGGAACTTGTGTTGATTCTGAGTCCAGCTGGGCTCTTTTTGAGTGACCCTGCTTGGGCCATTTTAAGTAGGGGTCATATTGTTTCCCAGATGGCCCAAACTGGACAGAAGCTAGAGCAGGAGTTGACCAAGCACAAGAGGCATCAGGGGTCAACAGGTCACTCCCTCAGTCTCCACAAGGCCTCCCCTGTGCTGGCTCTCTTGTCCCAACCAATAGCTCATTTGTCCCCTCTCCACTTTCCCTGTCACCCAGCTGGTTTCCTGGAGCCTCTGCTTTCTCTTTGCTGAACATGCTGCCGATCTGAGCAGCTCCTGCCTTTTCTCTGTTCTCCTATCAACGCCTACACCAGCTGCTGTCTGCCTTGTCACTGGAGTTCTTCCTTCATGTTCCCAAGCCACTCATCTCTGTCCCTCCTCTGGCTATACACCCCCCTCATCCCCATGGATTAATCAGTAGGGACAAGAAGAGCAGACATTAACGTGGCTGGCACAAGGCTGTCCCATCAGCTCGTGCCATGAATGATATACAGACACTACTGTTAGATCCGGGACCGTCCCAGGGTTTTGTTTGTTTGTTTGTTTTTTGTTTTTACTTTTCCTGTTGACTTATGTTTTAGTTTTATTTGTTGACCTTTGTTATTGTTGCCTAAAGGTCTTTTGTGCTTCTTAAAATTTTCTCCAGTACCCAGTGGGGGCTCCAACCCAGAAGCCTGGCAGGCGAGGGTCATCCACAGTTAAACAAATAATATATCATGTCCTCCTTCCTCTTTAGTCTCACCTTTCATTAGAGAAAAAAGGGGGAGCCATATTTAATAAACACCATCCATTAGATTAGATCAACAGTCTCTGAATATTGCATTTCTTCCAGAAACAGTATCTCTCCTGCCCTCACAAAAGAGCATGTGGTCAAGAGGAAATTGAATAAAGTCCTTTAATCAGCCACAGTAGTATTTGAATCATTTAATTCAGGATCTGACAACCACAAATTACTTTATTTTTCAGGCCAGTTTTAGCTGACCAGAAGAGCCAGTCCAGTTCAACTCATGCTTAGTAAATGCCTAATTGTGGCAAGTTTGGGGAAGAGGTTTCTCTGAGGCTTTTCACATATAGTCAAAACCAGTTTCTCATGCTGTGTGTCTGCCATGAGTTCTTGGATGTGATTCCGTCCTGTCTGTCTGTAGCTCAGAGCAAAGCCTGGGAGGAGGAGGTGAGAGCCAGGATGCCAGGCAGGGAGCTGTCACCTCTGCTACCCATGCTTTTTATTTCTGCCTCTGAGTTCTCAAGGCCAGGAAAATAAGTCAAATCAGATTAGACACCAGACACACACTGTCTTGTGGCAGCTGACCCTCTGCTGCCTCAGACTTTCCAGTGCCTACTGGAAACTCCTTCCCTGGAAGGCTCTAATAAAAGGACAGCCCTGATGTGACATCTGCCAGCACCACAGAAAAAGAGCACCGTGACAGATCCTGCTTTAGAACCAGTGTGATGTCGGCTTCACCTGAGCCCCTAATGGATGCCTCCCCTAACCAGGCAGATAGGACTGGGCTGAAAGCAACCCATGAGACTGCTTTCAACCCCTGATATAAATGACAGTTATGGGCTGCACTAGGGGCTTCTTGTAGCCCAGCCTGCCCCATTTCTCTCCAACTATTCCATCTACTCATTGTGCCTTACTCTGTTCTCTGTTCACTACTTTTTTTTTTTTTTTTTTTTTTTTTTGAGACAAGGTCTCCATGTATAGTTCAGGCTGGCCTTGGATTCATTAGGCTGGCCTCAGACAAAGGGATCTCCCTGCCTCTGACTCTGCCTCTGGAATGCTAGGATTATAGGCATGCATTACCATGCCTGGCCTAGACCCTTCTTGCTGGTGGAGACTCTGCAGTGTCCTGAGGAAGCACAGAGCATCAAATAGTACAGAGGGGTGGGGGTGGGGCTCCATACAAGGATCAGAGCCAAACTGATTCACTCTTGAAATAATCTGTTAACTCATCAATCACTAATCTTGAACAGATAAAACCATTTTCCCTAATCACCTTTAAAGACCCCATCTGTCCTGGCCTCTTAATACTTCACAGTGAGTATTAAATTTCAACATGAGTTTCACACCAAGCAAAAGGGCAGGAAGGAGGCTAGGGGTAAAAGCCAGGGCCTCTGAACTTCTTAGGGACATACTGTATTTTCAGAAATACAGTACCTCATAAATAAGCGACATTAAGAAAAGAAGAATCTAGTACATGCTGAGGATCATAAATTTTTCATGAAATCAGTGTCTTTAGGCTTTCTGGATGTGTTCATGTGACAATAGATTGTCAACAGCTTGCTTTACAAGGAGGAAGGTGCCATTGTGAAAACCCAGGTGAATCTCTTAACAGGGGAGCCAGATATGACAGCCCTAACAGGCCACCTGGGAACTGTCCAATCATAGGCTGTATCCTCCTGGCACTGAGCCTAGGCCTGTTCATGTATTTCCTGGCCCTGGATACCTCTCTGCAGGTGGGCCCTGGGGTCTGGTTTCCCCTTATAATTTAAATTCATAAAATGGAGGCTCTGGGTTCATTATACTTTAGTTATGATACTTGACCCCATAATTCAGAGCCACTGTCAACCAAGCCTTATGTTGGCCCTGCTGGCCACTTCAGAGGACACCTAGGAATACATTGCCTCATGCATCTGTGTTGTAGTGCTGGGCCAGCTACCTGGCTGCTGCCCTGTATGCATCTGTCAGAAGACCCTACCCAGAGCCCAACAGAGGGACTTAAACAGCTGCCCATCATCGGAACTCAGAGGGGGTGATGGAGAGTTGGGGAAAGTTGCTGGAGGCCCTCAACCTCTCTTTGGCACCCTGGCTGCCTGAACCCTCACCTCAACCTAGGCCTGACTCCCCTTGCCTCTGCTCCCTGTTCCGTGTTCCCTTGGGCCCCTTTAACTTCTGACCCTCTAATATGGAGCAGGAGAACAAAAGCCCCTCCCTTCTAGCAGTGTTGTGCTGGGGCAAGAAGTTGGGAGCAGGAACTGCTTGGGAAGTAACAGTAATAATAGATCCTCTGACCTCTGTGACTGGAGACCATAGAAAATATAGATAAGCATAGATTAGAGACACAGCCTTTTTCTAGAAATATGATTGTTTTGATTCTTTTTTAAAAGTTTTATTTTATTTTTTTCTTGTTTCAGAACTTGTTTGTTTATTTATTTTTATGGCTGGCTCAGCCTGCCCTAAGGGCAGGGCTAGTGCAGCATGTGGTGCTGGGGATGAACCGTGGTCCCTGCAGCCACCCAAGCTTTCCTAAGCAGGTGCTTTAGACCAATGAGCCATCCTGCTGGGCCTTGTTCTGATTCTTTTTTTTTTTTTTTTTTTTTTTTTTTTTTTTTTTTTTTTTTTTTTTTTTTTTCAGTCTTTTTGAGATAGGGTCTTTCTCTACAGCTCAGGCTGGCCTTGAACTCACTTTGTAGCACAAGCTAGTATTGAACCCACAGTGATTCTCCTGCCTCAGCCTCTCAAGTGCTGAGATTACAGGCCTGTGCCACTACCCTCAACTAGCCTTTAAGATTTCTCCTTACCCCATGTAGTGTATTACCAACTGGTGGGCAACTCGTGATGCCCAGCTGAGCTAAACTATCATGGGAGGCCCACCTGAGGATTGTAGCCAGCAGCGTAAGAGGCAGAGCTGCAGAAGCAATAGAAAGGCTCTTGTGGAGGCTTCTTGGAGCTGGTAGAGCTGTTAGGAGCTGCTGCTCCTCTTGGACTATTTTACTGGAGAACCCTGTCATGCTGGCTTTCCTGGTGAACTTGGCTATTCACTGTTGCTGAGGATGGCCATGATACTTTTAGGGGAGCTCTGGTGCTTACCTGAAGTGTTGCTTCCTGGTTCCAGTTCAGATTCCTCAGCCTGCTGGCACAGAACCTTCATCTCACTGGCATAGACTTTCTAGCTTCCACCACTGACCTTTGGGCCTCTCCAGTGCAGATCAGTGAAGCAGGCTGCCTGCATGAAACATTGTTGTGGACTCTAGGCCTCCAGTTGGACTGGTGGGAGGCAGTGTTATGGGCTGTAGGTCTTCAGGCAGACTCATGCAGAATATTGGGATCCAGGCCGTTGGCTGAATTCTTTGGTCTTTAGTGTGTGGACAGATTTCTTGCACTCTTTGTATATGATTCTTTGGGTGATTATAAAATAGTCTTATAAAATCAAAATGTGCCCTATATTGTATTGCTCCCTTTGCAAAAGCCCCAATCATAATACCTCTTGATGCAGCATAAGCCAAGCCCCCTATGACACCTCCTCCTCAACCCCTGGTCAAATAGTGACTTTCAGGTTCTTTTGCTACCATTGCTCTGCTCTCTGGGGAGGTATTCTATCCGTGCTCTCTCTGTGTCTCTCCCATCATGGAGACACAGCAGCCAACAGCCACAACTTAAAGGAGAAAGGGTTTACCTTGGCTCACAGTTTCAGACGTTACAGAGCTTGGTGAGCTGGGTCCAAGGTAGAGACAGGAGGGAGGAGGGTGAGCATTCTTTTTTTTTTTCTTTTTGGGACCAGGAATGAACTCATGACTTTGCACTTGCTAGGCAGGTGCTTGTGTAGCTGAGCTGCAACCTGGGCCCTCAAAGACAGCAAAGTGGAAAGGCCAGGTGGAGGAAAACAGTTCATGGTGTGGTGGCCAGAAGGCAGAGAGACAAGGGAGGGGCTGGGGTGAGACAGATCCCTCTGATCACACCCTGAGTGATGGGCCTCCAACCAGGCCCTACCTCCTAACATGGTGGTTCTCAGCCTTTCTAATGCCATGACCCCACAATACAGTTCCTCATGTTGTGGTGACCCCAAACCAAAAAATAATTTTGGTGGCTACTTCAAAACTGTAATTTTGCTACAGTTATGATTCGGAATGTAAATACCTGATATGCATTATGTATTCTCATTGCTACAAATCAAACATAATTTAAACATAGTGATTAATCACAAAAACAATATTTAATTATATGTTGAGAAGTATTTATTACTAATTCTAATAAATAACATTTCACTATGGCATAGCATGGGTTTAAATATGTATTTTCCAATGGCTGTAGGTGACCCCTGTGTTTTGGTCGTTCAACCCCCACTGGGGTCATGACCCCACAGGTTGAGAACCTTTGTCCTAACAGCTCAGCGATTACACCTTCATAACCCTTGCAAATGCATGAGGCCTTCGGGCCACTATAGGTTTACACCATAATATGCTCTGGGATACCTTCATGTGGCCCCTCTTATACACCTGAAGCAAACTCACCCTTTGTTCTCAGGACCTCAAGATGCAGGCAGATCCTAACCTGGCTTCAAAGGATACAGACTGAGCTTCCCAAGTGGCCCACAGAAGGCCCTTGCTATAAGCTTGAGGCAAGCAGGCACCTCGCCCTACTGGCCTGGGGATGGGGTATTCACAGCACCAACTCTCCATGTATGCCCGCAGAGCCCAGGACACCACAGATGCCCAGCCAGCACTGCCATCTGAGGCTGTCAGTCCTTCCTCCTGGGAGAGGCATTGGGCCCTGGGCCCTGACTACCTAGTCCTAAGTCCTAAGTCCTAAATCTCAACTGCAGTCCCAAGTCCCCAAAGGACATAGTTAATGAGAGGCCAGGCTGGGATGTTACTCATGCCATGGTGTGCCTTTCAGGTCTTCCAAGTGGCTCCAGTGGGAAAAAGCTCTCCTGCTGTGCTTTGGGCATCAGTGAGAAAGATGATGGTATCCCAGCCAGCATGGTCAGTGTGGTGCTGTTCCAAGCAAGCACCCAACAACCTCCATATTTATTGGCTGCCTGACTTGATATTTTGACCTTTTAAAGACATACTGAAAGAAGAAATGTGAGTCATACCAAAGGGCCTTGGTGGAACTTAAGGGGACTCAGAAGCGCCAAATCTGGAAGCAAAGTGAAAACCATTCTCCAGGAAGCAGAAGAGGAAGTAGGAGAGAAGAGGGCAGTGAGTGTGGTAGGAAATGGGGAAGCCTGAAGTCAGAGTTGTCTGGGGGAGACCCCAGGTGCAAAGATGGCCCAGAAGCCCCGCCTTCTGGGGAGGCGCTGGGCTCTGTGCTCACGGTGGCCCACAAGGAGACAGATGGTCTGAGGAGGAAAATCAGGGCCTAGGAACATCCACAGCCACAAGCTTCTCTCAGATGATTAAATGGCAGTGGATAAATTTAACTGAACGTGAGTAATGAGGACACAAAGGGGAAGTACAGAGAAATAGAATATTTTAGAAACATAAGGAAATGAGAAGAAAATGACTTTGCAACAAAATGTCAAACTTCTGTGCCTGGAGATGTAATCTGGTCATTGCATGCTGGGGCGGGGGGCAGGGGAGAGTCTGTGGCTATTTCTATCAAATCTTAATTCACTTTAATAGCATATGGTCAAATATTTTGGGGACAGTGTTGGGACAGACAAAAGTGGGAGTCTGGAAATCGGAGAATGATGACCCAGCCCATGGGGGTGCTTCTTGTTTGTTGTTTTTACAGTGAGAAGCTGTTTATCCATTGACTTACCCATGCAATCATTCAATCAGAGAATGAATGATAAAGCCTGAGGATTAAGAAAAACCCAAGGCCTGCCGTCTGTCAGCTTCTAGAAGATTCTGAGCATCTGGAGAGACAGGAGCAGAAGGTTGCAATGGAGGGGCATATCTGGGCCTCACACTCACTGGTTCAGGGAATGATGGATACAGGTGGAAAGGGAGTCCTAGGAAGGTGCTAGAAGGGAACGTCAGACAGGATCTTGAAAGACAAACACGCTCACCATCTGTCTCCTCGTGGGCCACTGTGAGCACAGAGCCCAGCACCTCCCCAGGAAGCAGGGCTTCTGGGCCATCTTTGCATCCGGGGTCTCCCCCAGACCACTCTGATTTCAGGCTTCCCCCTTTCCTACCACACTCATTGCCTCCCCCCTCCCTCTCTCCTTCCCTCCCACCTCTTCTTCTTCTGCTTCCTGGAGCATGGTTTTCATTTTTCCTGGCACTTCTGGGACCCTCTTTAAGTCACACTGACAAAGGGGCTTCAAATCTCTCCTGTAGGTCTTAAAGGGACAAAATGTCAAGCGGGATAGCCATTATGGCCGTTATGGTTTGTGTCTAGTTGCCCCCCTCCAAGCCTCATGCAGTCTTTGAGGCAGGCTTCTAGAGTTTGTGATTAATTCATGATCCAGTGCTCAGATTATGGGTGTGAGCACTACACCTGCCCTGGGATGGGTGATCTACATGCAATATAAGGAAGGGAGAGAGACTCTCGAGCTGCCCCAGCTGCTGCTCCTCCCTTTGCTCTTTGCTGTTTTCCACCTCCACGAACTGCTTTCCTCTGCCATGTGCCACTCTGCCTTGGAGCCAGCTGAGTATGGGCTGAAACCTCCACTAACTGTGAGCTAAATAAACCTTTCCTGCCTTGATTCTAGGTGCCAGATATTTTGTCCCAGCGATGAGAGAAAAGTAACTGAGAAAATAAAGGTTGTCAATAAAGCAAGTAAGTTAAGTCAAGAGCTATCTGGGTAGAAAGGACCACAGGTAATGAAGGGGTGCCTGTGGCAGTCATAGGGCTGAGGGAGAATGGCCTGGATGGAAGGGGAGAATGAATAGGGAAAGGGGACAGGATAAGGGGAAGAAAAAGGCAGCAAGGGGATAAGGGGGATCTTAATGTGATCTAAGCCCTTTAAAAATGCAGAGCCTGGAGAGAGGACCTCCTTTAATCCATCGAACCCTGCCGGCAGGCTCAGCTCAGGCATCATTTTCTCCAGGAAGCCTTTCTGCCCAGCTCAAGCTAGGGTGGGCCCCATCCCCTACTGCTGTTTGAGGGACCTTGTCACTGCCCCAGCTGGGCTATATGCCTACCTAGTTCCAGTAAGGTGATCCCCACCCTGCACACACTAGCAACTCTCTGGAAGCCCACCCTGCTGTCCTGTCTAGGGGATCCCACCCAAAGGACAAACAGGTCATCCAGAGAAGCAGCTCTGGAGGCCGAGGTTTGAACCAAGGGTTACCATGGCCATTCAGCTGAGAGAAAGGTGTTAGCCTGCAGCACTTTAGATTTTTGCACTGTTTAGAGCAGCGGTTCTCAACCTGTGGGTCACCACCCCAGTGGGGGTTGAACGACCAAAACACAGGGGCTGCCTAAAGCCATTGGAAAATACATATTTCAATCCATGCTATACCATGGTGAAATGTTATTTATTGGAATTAGTAATAAATATTTCTCAATATATAATTAAATATTTTTTTGTGATTAATCACTATGTTTAAATTATGTTTGATTTGTAGTAATGAGAATACATAATGCATATCAAGTATTTACATCCCAAATCATAACTGTAGCAAAATTACAGTTTTGAAGTAGCCACCAAAATTATTTTTTGGTTTGGGGTCACCACAACATAAGGAACTGTATTGTGGGGTCATAGCATTAGAAAGGTTGAGAACCACTGGTTTAGAGGGACCCTAGAGGTGCCCTGGGTGACAGTCCTTCTTAATTCCCCCTTAGGATCCTGGATGGAGTGGGTGGATGTTCAGGGGTCTTGGACCTAGGCGACGAAGCCAGAGAAGACTGGGCCCAGGCACAGAAGCAAAGCAGTGGGAGAGGTGGTGGGGATGGAAACTGAAGCCAGGGCTTGGCTCAATGACAAATTGTAGAGGGACTTGCGTCTGGCGCACAAGCCATTACTCTGTGCGAAGGAAAAGGATAGAGTTGCAGATTTCCCGAATGTCCACTAGGGGGAAACAGAGTCTACACCTGCTGGCGGGTCGCCATGGTAACCACTGAGCTGCCGTATTGGCAGCGGCCGGCAGATTACATAGAATGCCCCAGGTCTGGCATCCAAGTCGCTGGCATGACAGCCTATCAGCTCCAGGAAGGTTGTGTGATCCCGCCCAATGGCCTGGGGAGAGACAAAGGAGCCAGGTGACTTTCATATTTCCACGCAGGTCACAAACCGGCTCCTTCCTTACTCAGATGAAGTAGAAAGTGACAAAGACAAAAGACCCTTGGAAGCCACACAGCGGCAGAATTGGAAATGGAGCTGAAGGAAACTGGAAAAGGAAGGAGGGGAAAGCTATGCAATGCAAAACTTAAACTGTTGTAACAGCTTTTACCTGATGGACATTTAAAATGTGGTGCAGCAATGCAACTAGGAATTTCTGGCTCCATATTCCTCCCTCAACTTCTGTCTTTGCCCTCTCTGGGCTTCTGGTTCCTCCGTAAAAATAAAGGACTGCACCTAGCTGACTCCAGAAAACATTTCTCTTCATCATGAAGTGAAGAGGCCGGCGGGATAGCTCAGTGGTCTAAAGCTCGTGCTTAGGCAAGCTTGGGCAACCCCAGGGATCATGGTTCGATTCCCGGCACCACATGCGGCACCAATCTCACCTCCAGGGCAAGCTGAGCTGACCATAACATAAATAAAGTTTGGAAACATAATGAAGTGAAGCCCTGAGTCCAGGTAACTAAGCTTGCATTTCCTGGGCATGTGGGTGGGTGACATCCTCCCTGGCTCAAACTCACTTAGCAGGCTTGTACTGGGCTCTTGGCAGATTCACCCTCAGGGCAAACTACATTGTCCTAACTTGTCTATGTCCCCTGGGTTTAATCATAATGTTGGACATTGTCATAAACAAAACTACCTCCGAATAGTTGCATATTACTTAACTTGCAGTTTATGTTAAGGCTCAGCTATCATAGCTGAGCATGGTGTTGCACACTTTTACTCCTATTTATCTGGGAGACAGAGACAGGATTATTTTTAACCCACACATTTGAGAGTAGTCTGAGAAGTATAGGGAAACCTCACCTCAAAATCAAACCAAGCCTATATTAACTCAATAAACAGAACATGAAAAAATGCTGGTTTTCTCTGCCCTCCTCTATCTGGTGTTTGGGTCATTTCTAAGCACAGCCTCTGGCTTGGCCACACAAGTTTGAAATGCCATTTGTGTGCTGGAAGGACAGGTACAAGCACTTGTCCATACACAGCCAACCATCTTTGTCTTGGTTACTTTTTTCTTGTTATTGGGACAAAATACCCAACACCCAAAATGAAGGAACGAACAGTTTACTTAGCTTACCATTTGTAAGGTTTCAGGTCATACTCAGCTGGTTCCAAGGCAGAGCGGCACATGGCAGAGGGCAGTGGTTCGTGGTGGCTGAATATAGCAGAACAGCAAGAGCAAATGGGAGGTGTAGTGGCAATAATAGTTGCAGAGGACAAGTCTGTCTCTTTTATGTTGCATTCAGACTGTCCATCCCAGGCCAGACGTAGTACTCGTCAGCTGTTCCACAGAGTTTGGTCCCCATATCAGGTCATTTGTCCAGTGGTTTGTCATTGTTAATTGATGAGTGGGCTCAGGAAGACTCTGGCACCCCATGTTTGCCTGAGTCCCATGGTCTGGCTTGCTTTACCTGACTCTCCACACATAATATGTGTCATGAACAACGTCTACCAGGGAAGGCTTCCTTAGATTCCTCTGTGTTCTTGAGACAAGGATGTTTTGTGACCCTGGAAGGTTCTATGACCCATAATCCAAGCACTGGATCATGAATTAATCACAAAATCTGGAAGTCCGCCCCCTGACTGCATGAGGCTTTGGGACGACAACTACACACAAGCCATAACAACATTCCACTTGGCTGGGTGAGGGGCCTTAGCCGGGATGGAGTTAGGGTTTGTGGAGCCTTTTTTTTTTTTTTTTGTCTTTTTGAGACAGGGTCTCGCTATGCAGTTGAGGCTGGTCCTGAGCTCACTTTTGTAGCCCAGGATGGTCTCGAACTCGCACCAATCCTCCTGCCTCAGCCTCCCGAGTGCTGGGATTACAGGCGTGCGCCACCACGCCTGGCTGTGGAGCCTTTTGCCAGGGATGCCCAGACAGAGAGGTAGGAGAACATCATTTGGGGTGGCAGGGACCCAGACAGCTTTGGCTACAGAGAACTCCTGTTGAAGTGAAAAACACATTCTGGGGCTTGAGAGGCTTCAGAAAATACAATTTGTCTTGAGGGTCACTGGCAGGGTCAGTAGTGGGCAGCAGACTGACCAAGATCAAACCCCCTTGGACGTCATCCCATGAGGTCTGTGACGAGTTCCTAGATGACTCATCTGTGTGGGTCTGGGGGAGCAGGTGTCTAGTTTTGCTAGTATCCACCCCCACACCATGAGTCAATTAGACTGAATGACAAATAGTAGTACAGTTTCCACACAACACAGCTGTATTAAATACAACAGAATAATGCCTAGCAATATAAAGGAATTGATGTACATGATAACTTAACATGTTAACAGCATCTCAATAACTCAGAAGCTGGCATAATGGCACATGTCTACATTCTTAGCCCTCGGGAAAGCTGAGGCAGGAGGATTTGCATGAATTTGAGGACAATCTGAACTATATAGCAAGATCCTGTCTCAAAAAAAAAAAGTCCACACACACATACTGTGATTTCATTTATTTAACATTCTAGAAATGATAAAAAAAACATAGAAGTAGAGAATAGATCAGTGGTTTTCATGGGTTAGAAAAGGAAGCTGGGAACATATCACTATAAAAGCTGGCTTCATTCTATCTCAAACATTTTTGGTTTAGAAGAGTGCCATCCAGGATACAAGGGAGTATCTTCATGGTGATAAGAATTGTGTAGCAAATATAATGATGGGGCTAACAGTATAGCTCAGTGGTAGAGCACTTGCCTAACATATGCAAGGTCTGGATTTGATCCACACAACCACCACCACATACCAAAAAGATAATGGTTTTATGATCACATACATGTGATAAACTACCATGGAATTATACCTAACGGTATACAAAAAGCTGGATGAGGTGGCACACACCTGCAATTGCAGAGCTCTTAAGCTGAGGCAGGAAGATTGCAGATTCAAACCCACACTGGGCAACTTGGTGTGGGCTTGAATAAGTGAGACCCTCTTCCATAAAAAAAAATTGAGACGCCTGGAGGTATAGTTCAGTGGAAAGACCCTGAGTTCAATCCTTAATACTAAGAGAGAGAGAGAGAGAGAGAGAGAGAGAGAAGAAAAGAAAAGATACAGGTGCAGTGACTGGGGTTCAATCCCCAGCATGCTGTTCTGACCCTGCCCCTGGTTCAATCCTCAATACTAAAGAGAGAGAGAGAGAGAGAGAGAGAGAGAGAGAGAGAGAGAGAGAGAAGAAAAGATACAGGTGCAGTGACTGGGGTTCAATCCCCAGCATGCTGTTCTGACCCTGCCCCTGGGGCATGCTGAGACAGCAGTTGAGATTAGGCATGGTAGCACATGCCTGTAATTCCAGTGCTTGGAAGGCTGAAAACAGGAGAATCATTATGAGTCTAAACTGTGTAGTGAGACCTTATAGACCTTGTACTAAAATACAAAGAAGGAGGAGGAGGAGAAGAAGAAGAAGGAAGAGGAGGAGGAAGAGGTGGAGGAGGAGGAGGAGAAGGAGAAGAAGAAGAAGAGAAAGAAAGAAAGAAAGAAAGAAAGAAAGAAAGAAAGAAAGAAAGAAAGAAAGAAAGAAAGAAAGAAAGAAAGAAAAGATAGGTAAAAATAGTATATTCAAAAAAGATAAAAATCCAAGTAAGATCTGTGGGCTAGTTGAGTGTACTATGTGAGTATCAGTTTCTTGGTTTTGGTCATAGCAATAGTTTGTGTAAAAGGCTGCACAGGGGCAGCTGGATGATGAGCACATGGGACCACTGCATACTACTTATGCAACTTTTTGTGCATGTATAATTAAATAAAACTTTAGTTGTAACTGTGCTGGTAAATTGGCTTTATTCTATCTCAAATAGTTTTTGTTAAGGGGAGTATAATGCAGCTATCTAGAACTGCTTGATTGCAAAAAGCACCTTCTTAGGCAAGCATGGGGACTGGGGTTCAATCCTGGACACCACACACGGCACAGGCCCTGTCCCAGGACATGCTGAGCCAGCCACCAAGTCTGGGCATGGTGGCGCACACCTGTAATTCCCTCTCCCCTCCCTCGACCCCCACACAAAGCCA